>BQNB010007954.1:0-91734 GCA_026074375.1 Tanacetum coccineum | reverse complement strand
ATACACAAAAATGTTACTGAAGTTTGCCAAAATGTTCACCCAAGTTACGAAAGTTTTTTTCGTTACAAAGAGGTTACTCATGTATAAAGGTTTATTGTATGGGTTACTGAATCTTTTAAAAAGCTACACTCGCGTTACTCCCATGAGGGGCTACCGGTTGATAGCCAGTTTTACCTGCAACGTTGGACTTCTGTGGGCCCCACCCATTTAAAATACATAAAAAAGTCAAAAAAAATATATACAAAAGTCATACAAATGAATTTCATCATTGAAAAAATCAAACTAAATATTAGGCATAATCACCAATATATAATCTTGAGATCTTGATAACTAAATTATGAAAAATTTACATAACTCAAATAAGTTGGTAATTTTTTTTTCTCCATCTGGACACTTGGAGCTTGGAAGTAGCTTATTAGGTGTATAACATCCAAATAAGCCGATAAGCTGGTTGAGTAAGCAATTCCAAACACCCCCCCTAAGTAATGCTTACAAGATTATTCACAACACATGATAGTGGTAAGTGGTAACTATTTACTTCTTCTACCGTGACCATTGAGTTTTTATCCATAAAGTGTTTCAAGTTTGTTTGATAATGTAGACACACCACATTTTAGGCAAAAGTTTAATTGTCGTGACTGCAATTTGCCCCAATGATCTTTATGTGCTTTATGTTGCAACACCATCAGACAATAACACTCTCACCTGAGTTTATCTAACAAAGATCAACATCTTACACTTTATCTCTTGTCTGCAGGGGGATTCCGCCATAAACGTCGAAGACACATTAAAAGTTATAGAATGCAGGCTAGTATTTCTGGTTACTTTGCCCATTTGGCAATCCCTTTCGCCGCATACCCAGCTAAAATAATCGTCCAAGACACCATACTCTTAACCATATAATCACTCTTACAATACCCCCTACGCATAGTAGACTAAGAGACACCACATTCCTCTCGGGCATCCTCTCAAAAAACTCAAACACATCATTAAACTCACCCGCCTTGGCATACCCATCCAAAATCGTATTCCAACTTGAACTAACCATATCCCTAACTGGCATCTCATCAAACAACCCTCTCGCGTCACTCAACCTATTCGCTTTAACCAAACCCCAATCATAGTATTCCAACTCACCATATCTCTCCCCTTCCCCATCCCCTGAAAAACCCTCTTGGCATCACCCACACCACATATCGAATACGAATCAATAAGCGCATTCGGAACATAAACATCTAAACAAAACCCAAGTTTGACAACATGACAATGAATCATTTTAACCAAAGCATAATCATTAAAACATAAAAAGCATCAACATATAAAGAGTTAAAAACATGAGCTCTAACCATGGTATTGCAACAACTGGCAATTTGGATTGAGAGGAAAGAGGGAGAGAGCAATCGAAAATGAGGTAAGTGATAGAAATAAAGTGATATGGGGGCAGTATTACATGATTAGGGTTTATTGGGATTGAATAATAAATCAATGTTATTAAAAAATGCCACGTTTACACTTAACCGGCATCAAAGGGTTAAAACATACGGGGTAACCTATGTAACCGGTTAACATAACTTGAGTAACATCTTTGTAACGAAAAAAAACTTTAGTAACTTAAGCGAACATTTCAGCAAACTTTAGTAACATTTTTGTGTATTAACCCCCTTTTATTTTGTTTGTTAAAGTCTAAATAATGGAAGGGATAGCTTCGCCTTTTAATTATATGGATATTAAAAGATGGAAAAAATAAATGGCTTCGTCATTTTGGCTCATTATAAATATACTCAATTTTGGGTGAAAACAATATTGTTTGAGTACGCTGGGCTCTCGTCGATTTTTTGGGCTCCCGATTGGGCCAATCCAAGATCATTTTTTAGTTATTGCCTTTTGATAGCACATTTCCAAACAATCTTCACTCCATCATCTCCAGAAAACACACACATGCATGTCGTCAGATCATGCAAAAGCGAGAGTTAGCGTTTGATTATTAAGGGTTCGTTTTGCCTAAAGATTTGGGGGTTTATGATGACGGAAGATTGTCGGGAGAACCAAAAAATTTATGTACATAGCAAAGGTATACATGTTTTGGGTTATAAGTCTTTAATTCAATTTCGTTATTACGAGTGTTTAGATTGCTTATTTTCAATGTTTGTGTTTTGTTATGATTTTATTGCAGGTTGGTGTATCGGAGGATTGGGAGGAAGGATGAAAGTGTGAAAATGTATAAAGAATCTGTTGTAGTTAGTGGTCCTGGTAAGTCTGTGTACCATTTTTATGTATTTGTTGTTTAACTTTATGTATAATATTCTTTAGGTATATGATTTAGGTTGTCACATTTTAGGATATAGGTGAAAGAAGAAAACATTGGGTCATAAAGAAGCGAAATAACATTTGCGCTTAGCGCAGGTTGAAGTCTCCGCCTTAAGAATTTGCAAGCTTTTCTTTATTATTATTAAAAGCATGATTAGTATGTCTACATCACTTTTTAGTACAAACAATTAATTAGGTTTGGACAGTAGAAAATGAACATGACATATTGATTATTTGCGTTGAAAATATTCGCTAACATTGAGCATGTTACCCATAGCGGCATCGTGAGTTAGAAATCTATATGGATATACATTGAATTATTTACGCTAAAAGTTGTTTGCAGTCTATCGTTGGATGTTGAATTGGCCATAACGTTTCGAAGTTTTAGGAACAATGCCTTTTAAAAGTTACAGTTTGCAAAGTTAGTCAAGTACAAATGGGTTCGGGTCTACTTTTTGCGTAATTTTTGGTTCAAATAATGAAACTCAGCTGTTTAAGTTGATGCAAATTTTCATATTTAGCTATAATAGCCACATGAATCTTTAATCTTTGCTTTCTTTGGGATGTGGAAAGTGGATTGTGAATCCATAACAATTATATGGTGGCTTACCTTTATATCTATCTTCAGTTATATTCATTTGTGCCTTAGCTTTTATATGAATCTTTCATTTCTTTCATTTATGAGGTTAGATACGAGATTCCGAGTAGTGTTATTGAAGCAGAATGTCTTAACACTTTACATTACAAAACAATGGTTTAAGTTAGTGCAGTTTAATCTGTTTTGAAAAATCCATAAGATCATGATTACTATTGAAATTGGTACCTAGGGCCAAATAGGAGTCTTTAAAGGTTATTACCAAGAATTTACAGATTTGGATGAGGGTCAATGTGCTATGTTTTTTTTGTTTAAATGGGTTTTTAAATTAATGAACTACAAGATGTAGCTAATAATCGGTTTTTTGATCCTGAAAGAACAAGGATTGATGAAAACATGACGGCTGTCGAATTTAGGATAAAGGATGGTGAACAGATAGGTGGCTAAACCATGGTATGATTTAAAATGAGTATCATTTTTGTTTTTAACAACCAATGTTAATTTACAGTTTATATTTAAAAAAAGTGTGTTAAAAAATAATTAAAATGTCGATGATTGATATATATTTAAAAAAAATATTTTCAAAACATACCCTTAACACAATTACTTAAATGAGCCAAAAAAGTGTCAATTTCCCTTTTTTCCCGACTTCTTTTTTCCAATTTTATTTCGCGCGAACACGCGACTCCACTGGAATGCTGTCAAGTGTTATTCTGTACGAGGATGTTTTTGGTCCGACTTTTATGTTTTTTCACGAACTGGAGGTAGTTTTGGACGACAAAGTTTGTCGTTTTCAGAAAGACAAAACTTCTTCGAAAAATATTTAAACACAATCTTGGAAAATTTGCATTTATTTTCAACTCGACTTTTTCAAAATTTCAACCCGACTTTTTCAAAAAAAATTTGCAAAAAAGCCCGACTTATTTAAAATTAGAATTTACTGTATATTTAAACACAATCTTGGAAAATCTACAGAAGTTGTCATCAAGACGAGCAAAATCGCGCTTATATGAGATGAGACGCAAGTTAACAAAATCTCCTGATAAAAACCACACATCGTGGTAATGATTAAACATATGTTTACGGGTAAGCAAATACCCAGCAAAGTAAAAGATATTGTCCAAACGGGCACGCAGGCACCGAGAAAAGAGGCACAATGTCTCCTCCATAAAAAGAGTAAAGTGTCTGAAAAGCGCAACAAGAGGGCATCACAAAACAACATAAAATAACAATGAGAGAATCAGAGGAAAGGGCTAGCAGAAGGACCATCAGTAGAAGCATTCCCAAAAGGGATGATCGGAGGTTTTAGAGTCATGAGCTTCCAGCTTTGACAGATCAAGGACAGGGATCCATATAAGGGCACTTGATTGGTGGTAGAAGGAACGAAAGTTGTCATAATTTCTCTTGTATTGGATCAAGTCCTTCATGTCTAAGCTTTAATCCAATCGAGCTGCCATCCTCCTCTGAGTTGATTACAAAGCATAGCTTTCTCCTAAAGACCAGCAAGAGCAAAACTAAGATGATCACTAAAAAGGAGCCTTTCAACAACATGAGGGAAAAAATCCCTCACCAACGAAGATCATTCCTGGTTAGCCAAATCCAATTTATCTTTAAGAGCTTCAACCTCACCACGCAGCCTGAACACATCCGCAGACAAAGCCCGAGCCTCACAGTTTAACAAATTATTAGACATAACAAACCTCACAGCCGCCACATCATGAAAATTAGTCAACTCGGTTAAATTATGACCATCAAGATGGCGTTGGACATCGAGATAGGAGAGGTTTCAAAGAGCATCACGGGAAGAACAAGCCTCCTCAATACCTGAAAAGGAAGAAAAATGAAATACACAAACAACAAGGAAAAGGATGACAAAAACAAAAGGGGTAGGAAGACACAAACCTGGACGAAAGGGAACACTAACTCCAAGATCCTCCGTACTAGCTATGGACCCAAAAAGAGTCTTACAAGCTTCATCAGATGGAGCAAAGTCAGGAACAAACTTAGGAGAAGAGGGGCCCTCATCCAAAACCACATGCTTTCTTTTCTTAAAGGAAGGAGAACCAGCAGAGTTAGGAAATGCAAATTTCTTACCCTTCGAAACAACATCTGAATACGGAGCTATAACCCTCCTTGGAGAAGCAACCGGTCAAGCAGCTTCACCTCGCCGAAGTCGACCCGCAGAAGGAGGAGCAACCTCGGCACCAACGACGTTCTTAGCCACCGGATCAGCAATCGTACTAGCTAAGGACCCAAAAAGAGTCTTACAAGCTTCATCAGATGGAGCAAAGTTAGGAACATACTTAGGAGAAGAGGGGCCCTCATTCAAAACCACATGCTTTCTTTTCTTAAAGGATGGAGAACCAGCATAGTTAGGAAATGCGACTCTCTTACCTTTCAAATCGACATCTGAAGACGGAGCTATAACCCTCCATGGAGAACCAACCGGTCGAGCAGCTTCACCTCGCCGAAGTCGGCCCGCAGAAGGAGGAACAACCTCGGCACCAACAGCGTTCTTAGCCACCGGATCAGCAACAGCCATCTCAAGCTCTTCAGCAGGAACGTTAGCGGCAGAACCCGCAGGGCTACCTACCGACATAGGAACATTAGCGGGCCTAGCCGAAAAGCAAGCCGAGCGAATCCCTGGGAAATGAAGAAAGTCTTTCAAAGTCATCTCTGGTAGAACAAAGTTCAGGATTAGCAAGAGAATAGCAAATGATGAACAATAAATACGAAACAAGAAACCAATTAAGCATCTGTGTAATTAATAACAATAGTTAAACTAAGCATGCTTCGTGTATTTAATATTGTCTTGAAAAAATAAAACTCTTTTACCTATAAAAATGTCTAGTTCAAAACGCAAAAGAACAATCGGCCAAACAATATATGCTTATTGGGCTGACTAGTTACTTTTACACTTCACCTTCAATTCGGTAGCCTGCCGGTTTGGTATGCCAACACCAACAGGTACGGAGGTACACATTCAACAAGCTCCTTAGAGGACATAGACCCAACATCTCGCTTCCTTTTTCATGAGTTTTTATCTTAGACGTCACCTCCTCATCAGACGCATTGTAAATATACAGCTAGGGATGGTTTTGGTTAAAATGTTGGCATCTTCTGAGTCACGTAAGCAAATATACAGTTTTCAACACTTCGTGTCAAAATAAAAAGAGAACAATCGATCACAAATCTTGCAATTGTTTCACAATGTTTATTTGTGGAGTATATCTATGTACGTAAAGATCACCGTGTCACAAGTCAAGTTTCACAAGAAAATATCACAAGGCATGACTTTTTCGCAATTCACAGGAAAAGATTTAAAGAAACCAACTTAGTTGTCACAAAATCATGATAAAATGAACATTTGTACACACCACGGTACATGCATGATGTTTTCGCATTTCACTATGAAAGTTTGAGAAGCGTCCAGTTACTTATATGTCACATATTTTTGATAATGAAACTATTCAATTAATGTTATAGTTAATATTTAGTTTTACTAGACGGCTACCCGTGCATAGATACGATAATTTATAACGACAAATAGTTATAGTTGCGGTATCGTGGTTAAAATGTGAAGATTGGGATTAAGATAAACACGAATATATAAATATTAGTAGTAAGCAAACGGTATAACATAAAAGCGCAATAAACAAAATACTACACTTCTACATTAAACCTCGCCATGGCTAAAAGCTTGTTTATCATAAATTTTAGCAATACTGAATGATTAACAAAAAACCCAATCGTCTTCTAGAACTGACGGAGAGTGAAAATGGTTGCGTTATATATGTAAGTTAATTAAATGCTTAAGAATAATTTCAAATATAGAACCACTAAACATTAAAGGGGTATTTTTGTCAAACTATTTACTCACTTTTTAAATTTTCAAGATTCAATAAAAAAGGATGCATCATTTATATATAGTATAGATTTTAAAAACATTTATCTTTTTACAAACTTACAATCAATGATCAAGGGTAACGTAAACGTCACCATATTCTCATAAAGTGACCCATAAACTAGCCAATCGCAGGGTATTGCATGCTTATTTCGCAATAACGAGACGACATCGACTAGTACTTAGTAGTAGGAGGTGGTTATGGTTAATATATAGTGGCTTGTGGTAGCTAGTAGGCATGTATGAGGTACTGTGATGTTTTTCACAACATTATGTAAGATGCAAAAGATTATCATACGAAACTAATTACTACCTTCATGACAATTATGTATAATTAATAGGCTTTCATAAATCAAATATTCATTTACGTAGGCTTTGTGTAGTTAAGAAATCCATATGAACCCGCCAAAAATGTCTACACTTTTTAAACTTTAAAAAAATGAAACGAAATGCCACTTTGAAAATGGAAGAAACACGTCAGTTTATTTAATACTACGTACATCACAACGGTTGCCATAAAGTAGTACTTATAGGAGTGGTTTAACTTCAAAAATATCATCTTCCTCACATACAAAAAACTCTACCACTCTGTAAACATGAATCAGTCACCTCTTGTAGAACTACGTGAAACCTCCAACTCTACAGACTTGTCGAAAATGTGAACTGTAATGATGGAAAGAGAGGTCAATACTGACATGGAAATAGCGATGAACCTTTTGGCGGTTGCTAGAGATCTTGAAGAAAGTTTGAATAGGAGGCAAGCGATTATAAATGAAGCGAAGGTCAACAAGAATAAAAAAATGGTGAAAAGTGTTGCATTCTTCAGGGAACAACAAGATCAAGAGTTGGCTTTGATGAGGGACCTTATGTTGAAGATCTCCGAGGCATAGTTAAGGAACTTTGAAAAAAAGGAGTTCGTTGATTATATTAAAAAACTCTAGATGGTTGTTGTTATTAAGGATTGTTAATGATGTTCCATGCAAGGTTACTTATACTTGTTTGGTTATTGCTTATGTTTATGTATTAAACCCATGAAAATGGTCATTCTAGTAATGATTTAGTTAACTTATGATTCTGTTGTATTAAACGTGTGCGTTTGTTTATTTATGCTTATTTATATTCCTTAACAAAAAACTAACATCAAAACATGCATAAATGACTAACAAATATAGATCACAGTTTGCAAAGATTAGACACATTGTTTGTAGTACGAATGAGTTAACAAGACTATATTTTGTAAGAAATTAAATGAACCATCTTTCTCACGACATGCCAGGCAACTGAACAGGATCATAGAAAATCCAACGTACCACCATGTGCCAAACACGATATTAAATTTATACAAACCCACACACCAGAATCACCAAATATAAATTTAAACAAACCCACACACCAGAATCAAAAACTTTAGCGGCATAAAAACAGATTAGTGTCTTAAACATGAAATCCCAAACCATAATCTTTCATTGCCTTCTTGGCATTCTCAGCTGGATTTAACTTTCTCCTCTTGTTTGATCTTTACAAAGGGAAGTACATTGGCAGATGCACTCGTCTTCGTTCTCTCTTTTCCTCTTCCTTGGTCTTTCAATCTCCTTAGCAACCACATGCTCTATCCTTTCCAACTATTCTTCAACAGCTACAAATGGAGCATCAACACCTACCATATTTTCTTTTAGTTCATCATTCAAAAAAGGCAAACGCTCAAGTAGATCATCTAGGTCAGCAAATAACTCTGCATTCTCTTTAGCTTCATCATCTCCATGGTAAGGATCTTGTTGCCAATCATATGGATCCTCTTGCTGCAACAAATCATCGTCATCATTCCATGTCTCAAGATCCCCTTCTAGCCCACTTATGCTACAGTCATGATCACTGTCATACTTTAGAGGATAAAAGTCATAATACACAGGCTCTTGCATATCCTGTTCAGCTTTGACCTCCTTTGTCATGTCTATAGGATCCTGACTTAGATCTAAGCCAAAAGCAAAGTCATTCTCAAATAACTGTATTCTGAACTGGAATTCTTCACTCCACCTCTTATTCCTTTTTTCATTCATGCTTTCAGAAGACCATGGTGGGTGCTCACTAATGTCAGAATCTGATAAACTTTCAGAAGACCACGGTGGGTGGTCTAATTTACTTGTTGAATCCATATTTCTAGTCTGAACATCATTTTCATCTAACAACAATGATTGACCCCTATTTCCAGTCTCACTAGCTTCATTGACCTCATCATCCTCCACAATTTCCTCAATAACCACACCCTTACCCTTACCAGAAACAACTTCCATCATGTGCTTTTCAACGTACACCTCAATTTCCTTATATCTAGGTACATACATTTATAGACTAAGCACATCTTGGTGAGAAATGAGTGGTACCAATCCCTCATCCAAGGATTTTCCAGGTATGCTAAAATGGGAAAACAAAATACTACCATCCTTGATACCTAAGTCCTCTAACATTGCATCAAACCCGTATATGGAAAACCTTTTACTGTAAACTAAATCATACCATTCTATTACTGCAAAACGATATCTCCTATCTGGTAGTGAGGTAAAATTTCCACTATGATGGATTTTTAGTGTAAACAAGTTGTCATATGATTCTGTGTAAAAACATAAAACATTAATTTTTACTCACACTCTGCATGCTCCAAACATGATATTAAAACAAACAAACTAATCAAAAAAATTTAAGTAAATGAAGCTTACCATAAATGACTCCTAAATCTTGGATGGGGGTACAACGTGCACGATTTTGACCAAATGTAGGTGCTAACATTTTAAGATGTTTATTTTTCTATTTTAGGGAAGAAAATGCAATGAGAAATGAGATGAAAATGAAATTATTACTATAAAGGTTTATGGGGATATGTGATAGTTGGCAATCCGGCATGATATTGGTGAAGGCGAGAAATGAAAAGTGTGCCCATCACACTTTAGGGTGCCCATCACACTTTAGGGTAACCATTGTTTTTTATTCAATCTTAATTTGATTACATACTATTTCACTCTAAAAATCTAAAATTAATTTTTTCAGTTTCATTTTCAATATTTCGTTTTGGCTCCAGACTTTCCCCCAAAAACCTTTGAATCATCCGTTTAACGTCTAATGTATATCAATATCATATCGACTCATCCGTTTAACATCTATGTATATAAATACCGCCTCGACTTACCCTTTTAACGTCTCTTAATAAGCAAATTCTCATGAACTCAACCGTTTAACGAACGACTCCTTTTAACAAAAATTATCGTAAAACCTCGCAAATGTACAAAGGAAGTCATATATCTCTTCCACTAACCCGTTTAACGACTCATATACATTAATACCACCTTGACTCACCCGTTTAACGTGTCTTGTTAAGCAAAATCTCATTAACTCACCCGTATAACAAACAACTCCGTTTAACATAAACTAACGTAAAACATCACAAATGTACAGAGAAATTCATATATCACTTTGACTAATCCGTTTAACCGGTTTAACGTCACATGTATATCAATACCACATCGGATCACCCGTTAAACGTCTCTCATGTGTATCGATATCACATCGACTCATCCGTTTAACGTTTAATGTATATCAATATCCTATCGACTCATCCGTTTAACGGCTCATGTTGACTCACCCGTTTAATGTCTCTTGTTAAGCAAATTCTCATCAGCTCACCCATTTAACGAATGACTCCATTTAACAAAAATTATCGTAAAACCTCGCAAATGTACAAATGAAGTCATATATCACTTCTACTAACGTCTCATGTATATCAACACCACCTTGACTCACTCGTTAAACGTCACTCATGTATATCGCATCTACTCATTCGTTTAACGTCTCATGTATATATCAGTATCACATCGACTAACCGCTTTAACATCACATGTATATCAACACCACCTCGACTTACTCGTTAAACGTCACTCATGTATATCGCATCTACTCATTCGTTTAACGTCTCATGTATATCACATCGACTAACCCGTTTAACGACTCATGTACATCAATACCGCCTCGACTCACCCGTTTAACGTCTCTTGTTAAGAAAATTCTCATGGGCTCACCCGTTTAACGAACGACTCTATTTAACAAAAATTATCGTAAAACCTCGCAAATGTACAAATGAAGTCATATATCACTTCAACTAACATCTCATGTATATCAACACCACCTCGACTCACTCGTTAAACGTCACTCATGTATATCGCATCTACTTATTCGTTTAACGTCTCATGTATATCACATCGACTAACCCGTTTAACGACTCATGTACATCAATACCACCTCGACTCACCCATTTAACGTGTCTTGTTAAGCAAAATCTCATCGACTCACCCATATAACAAACAACTCCGTTTAACATAAATTAACGTAAAACATCGCAAATGTACAAAGAAAGTCATATATCACTTTGACTTATACGTTTAACCGATTTAACGTAAAATGTATATCAATACCGCATTGGATCACCAGTTAAACGTCTCTTATGTGTATCGATATCACATCGACTTATCCATTTAACGTCTAATGTATATCAATATCATATCGACTCATTCGATTAACGTCTCACGTATATCAATACCGCCTCGACTCACCCGTTTAACGTCTCTTGTTAAGCAATTTTTCATGAACTTACCCGTTTAACGAACGACTCATTTTAACAAAAAATATCATAAAACCTCGCAAATGTACAAAGGAAGTCATATATTACTTCTACTAACGTCTCATGTATATCAACACCACCTCAACTCACTCATTAAACGTCACTCATGTATATTGCATCTACTCATTCGTTTAACGTCTCATGTATATATCAGTATCACATCGACTAACTGCTTTAACATCACATGTATATCAACACCACCCCGACTCACTCGTTAAACGTCACTCATGTATATCGCATCTACTCATTCGTTTAAGGTCTCATGTATATCACATCGACTAACTCGTTTAATGACTCATGTACATCAATACCACCTCGACTCACCCATTTAACATGTCTTGTTAAGCAAAATCTCATCGACTCACCCGTATAACAAAAAATTCCGTTTAACATAAATTAAGTAAAACATCGCAAATGTACAAAGAAAGTCATATATCACTTCGACTCATCCGTTTAATCGGTTTAACATCAAATGTATATCAATACAACATCGAATCACCCATATACGCTCTCCAGTATCGATACACATCACTCTCCCTTAAACGTCTATGTATATCAATATCAGATCGAACATCCGTTTAAAATAACTCTCATGTATTCATAACCACGCCTCGACTCACCCGTTTAACGTCTCTTTGGATAACAAATTCCCTCATGAACTTACCCCTTTAACCAACGACTATAACCTTTCATAAAACCTCACAAATGTACAAAGGAAGTCATATATTACTTCTACTAACGTCTCATGTATATCAACACCACCTCGACTCACTCATTAAACGTCACTCATGTATATCGCATCTACTCATTCATTTAACGTCTCATGTATATATCAATATCACATCGACTAACCGCTTTAACATCACATGTATATCAACACCACCTCGACTCACTCGTTAAACGTCACTCATGTATATCGCATCTACTCATTCGTTTAACGTCTTATGTATATCACATCGACTAACCCGTTTAACGACTTATGTACATCAATACCACCTCGACTCACCCGTTTAACGTGTCTTGTTAAGCAAAATCTCATCGACTCACCCGTATAACAAAAAACTCCGTTTAACATAAATTAACGTAAAACATCACAAATGTACAGAGAAAGTCATATATCACTTCGACTCATCCGCTTAACCGGTTTAACGTCATATGTATATCAATACCACATCGGCTCACCCGTTCAACGTCTCTCATGTGTATCGATATCACATCGTCTCTCCTACTTAACGTCTATGTATATCAATATCATATCGACTCATCCGTTTAACGTCTCATGTATATCAATACCACATCGACTCACCCGTTTAACGTCTCTTGTTAAGAAAATTCTCATGAACTCACCCGTTTAACGAACGACTCTATTTAACAAAAATTATCGTAAAACCTCGCAAATGTACAAATGAAGTCATATATCACTTCTACTAACTCGTTTAACATCTCATGTATATCAACACCACCTCGACTCACTCGTTAAACGTCACTCATGTATATCACATCTACTAATTCGTTTAACGTCTCATGTATATATCAATATCACATCGTCTAATCGCTTTAACATCACATGTATATCAATACCACCTCGACTCACCCATTAAACATCACTCATGTATATCGCATCTACTCATTCATTTAAAGTCTCATGTATATCAATATCACATCGTCTAACCGCTTTAACATCACATGTATATCAATACCACCTCGACTCACCCGTTAAACGTCACTCACGTATATCACATCTACTCATCCGTTTAACATCTCATGTATATCACATCGACTAACCCATTTAACGTCTCATGTACATCAATACCACCTGAACTCAACAATTAAACGTCTTGTGTTTATCGATATCACATCGACTCACCCGTTTAACGTCTAATCTATATAACATCGATTCACCCGTTTGATAATATGGACATCAATAACATCTTGATTCATCTGTAGCAACATGTATAATTCAGGTTAATATTTAACTATTCGTTTTCACTTATTATTATCTTGATTTTAAATGATATTATTTTTATAAGTAATTATGTAAATTCAATCGCGTAAGCTTAAATCGTAAACAATATTAGACTATGATTAGTCTAGGTGTTCTAGACATTTTATTTTCTTATAGTCATATTTCATATGTACTATTGCTATTTTGCCATTTTATGTAAACATTATACGTTTTACATTTTACGCAAACTTAAACCTACATTTATAGGTTTTAACAACGTCTATGTACTCCGTTAAACTTGTAACTCATCTAATATACTTAATTAGGGTATATTGATAAGTTTTAACATTCTTATAAGCATAGTATTTTTTTGTTACCCGACTTTAAGTTTTGTGACTTAACGAGTTAACATTAGTAATTACGGGACTAAATTATACCCCATAGGGTAATAACTTCACAATAAAGCAAATCAACACATCACCACCTCTAAATCATATATAAACCTCCAATCCATCATTTTTCTCATAGATAACCAAAAATCATCATCTCTTTGGGTTAAGGGCTGAGTTCATCAAGATATTTACAAGATTTGGAGTTTGGGTTGATTGGTATTCATTTGGGTCGAAAGCTAGAGTTTGATTCATTGTTCTTGTTGAATTCTTCCATCATCCTTCCTTTGTAAGGATATATTCATGTTCTTGTATTCATCTTTTTATTCTTGATCATGTATAATTTCTATATAATCTATGTAATTGTATGTGTAATCTTCTTTTAGTGGGTTTTGGACAATGCACATATATATTTTGGGTTAAGAAACTTGGTTGGATTGATATTATAAAGGGTTTATAGGACTGTTTTAGACCAGTAGCTAAATGGGTGTGTTACGAATTATTTTTGGCTTATGGACCTCTGGGAAAATAAATAGGGAAGTAGATAAGGGTTTGAGGTACATTTTGTGAGTTGGATAGAATTTTAACTCCTCCAGATGAGTTAGTTACGCCCAAATTAGTGAAACTAGTCAACATGGGTCATTGAATATGGTTATGCAGATATTTTGTGATATAATAGAATACTTTTGGCTTAAAGCTTACTGATTATTTATATAAATGATTAGGTTAATATCTTAGGTCCTAGTGGTGAGTTGGATGGGGCTCCAACTCTTCCGGATGATCGAGATACGACCAAAACCGTGGAAACAAACTTAGTGTGTACACAGAATTTGTTATACAGATAGTTAGGCTTGTAACAAATTTTATTTGACTTGGAGGCTACTTGGTTTTTACACGGGGGAATATTACAACATATTAGGACCATGTGGTTTTTTGGATAAAGCCGTAACCATTCCGGATGAATGAGTTACGATCAAAATGGCAAAACTAACTAGAAATTGTGCCCAGATTTTCAAACGAATATATCTTAAAAAATATGAACCTAGGTATTGTTTTTCTAAAACTAAAAACTGTAGATAGTTCATAGATCTAAACTTGAGTTTTTGAATAGGATTCTAACTAATTACGAATTGGGAGATATGATCAAAATGGTGAAGTGGGAAATTGTTTCCAAAACTCAGATTGTGTACTTAGGGCTAAATTGGTCATTTTACTTAGGTTCTGGATACATTGGAGTATTTGGTTGATAACATCAGTAAACTAGGTTCCTTAAGCTTGATTGAGGCGAAAACCGTTCGTTTATACCTGTTACAGATTTTGAGATATAGGTCCATTAAGTCGGCGTAAGTGCAGAATTGTATAGTGTCAAATTGCTTTAAACGGTTTAACGAGTATAACGGATTTTATAAAATGGGTAAATAAGTGGTATAATTGGGTTTATACTTAAAGGTAGATTAGATTAGGTCCTAAAGGGATGTTTGGATAAATCTTACTTAGTTAAAATTAATTAGAACACCATATCATAATCACGATTTCTTTATTGTATCTTTTGGTTGTTTTCATAGTGTGCATTTTATTTCTTTATACTAAGTCACCATTGTTTCTACGTGATACTTAGGCAACCGTGGTTTCACTCCATCCTTGATCTAACTTCAGTACTTACTACTTCATTGCTTCTCAGTGAGTTCATAGCCCCCTTTTACTACTTGATTTACAAACTATTTGGGGTGAGATACATGCTAAAACATCTACTTGCGGACAATTAATTGCAAAACTGTATGCTTTCCTGAATATATTATTGCTTATGTCTAAGTCCCTTCATGCCATAAGTCCCCCCAAATCATGGACCATTAATCACTTGTGTGT
Organism: Tanacetum coccineum; assembly: GCA_026074375.1. NCBI lineage: Eukaryota > Viridiplantae > Streptophyta > Magnoliopsida > Asterales > Asteraceae > Tanacetum > Tanacetum coccineum. The sequence goes on along the minus strand of BQNB010007954.1, from coordinate 76,062 downwards.
GAACACGAATATTGTGGATAGGCCTATCGGGATTGACGAATCCCGTTTGTGTTAGCCAGATAGGTAACCAAACGCACTATATTTGTAACTCTAGGTATATGGCAATTACCTACACGGGGCCATTATTATCCTATATATCATTTTAGTGCCATGAGCTTAGATGCAATAATATTTCTTTTGGACTAATGAATGTGTTTCATTAGTCTGCTATTACTTAAATATTGTGATCCACTAAACTGTTTGATTTCAATATCATTACTTGATTTACTTAATCATTGTTTTATGATTAAAACCTATGAATTCACTCAATAATTTTGTTGACTTTTTAGCATGTTTTATCTCAGGTTTTTAGGTATTTTTCTCAAAGGGAAGCCGCACTGATATGTACTTTAGAGACTCTACATTTTATCACATTCGATAAAACTTTATTTCTTAAAACATTGTGTTTTGTTATATCTGTTTGGGACCTGTATGTAAACTCTGATCTTTTGATTGTCGAATGTGAAAACTTATTTTAAAACGTCTCTTTTGAGGTCGTTTTCCGTGACTTGTGCTTATAGACTATGAAGTCTCACCCTTGATTACCTTTCCGCTACAGTTCGATTTTAGGGGTGTGACGGATTGGTATCAGAGCACTCGTTATAGAGAACTAGGTCGTTTTCGAAACCTAGACTATAACTATTTTTTCAAAATTAAGAGTCTCTCCTTGATATATCCTATATCCGTGCTCGCATACTTCCTGATTCCTTATATACTCCCCCGAGCATCATTATTAGTGTTATATAAATGATAATTATATAATACACTACTTGTTTTTCGATCTCTTACGCTTATCTTTGAGAGTATCACTATTCATTTATATAAAAGTAATTTATATACATGTCGACTATGTTCGATCACTTATATCTACGTTCTAGAGCGTCACTATATTTTATATAAAGGTTGTTTATATACATGCTAAAACTCTTCTAAGACATTGTGAGTTACACAATGGTCTCTAAAACATTTCTTAATACATTGTGAGTGACACAATGGTCTCGTTATTTCAAGACGTTATGAGTGATACAACAGTCTCTAAAACCATCCTCAAGACATTATTAGCGATACAATTGTCTCTAGAACTTCACATGATTTTTCCATAATACCATTTTCGACGATATTGAAATTTGACATAGTTTGTCGATCCCATTGGTTATTTTACTATTCGACTCCAAGCTGAACATTTACCTCGTACATCTGAAACGTATATGACGTCACGTAATCCGTCGCATGGAAACATGCTGGGTAATTCGAATACGACAATTAACTTGTCACCTCGTATGTGGCGCCTTGGAGCACTACCTTTGAAACACGGCTCATTAACGTCTCATTCTTTTTCCCTTTTCTCCTTGTGATTTTGGAGAATTATGTAACACCCATAAATTGGGTCGCAGCGGAATATGGGTCTGGGGGCGGTACTTCATATATCAATAGCACAAGATATATATAAGAACGACCATTAAAAGAGTCGTTTAAAACCGATACATTAGATTTAGCAAATTGTTTGTTACAAATGCCCGAAGCTTTACTTGTTCGTTGTTCAAATTCTAAAGATTATAGTCCATAACAAATGTTTCCCCAAAATGTAATGCAACCAAATATTTAATTCACATGACTTCCAAAATAAGACCACCAATGTATCCCTTGCACCTCGTGCCTTATTGACCTCCTGAAAAACATGCTTAAAACGTCAACAATAATGTTGGTGATTTCATAAGTTTATAAAGTGTATAATGTAGGACCACAAGATTTCTCCCATGTATGATAATGCAACAAATGCAAACATCACAAAAATGTAATTACGTTTTTCTAAGCTCATCACACTGAAGCTCGACATACATGAATTGCAATATAAATTGCCAACATTGCCCGTGATGATGTTCTAACCCGCATCATCCCAAATCCGACATGGTATACGTCCGTTGTCCGACAAACCAGCACAGTGAGCGCTACTCACCCGAACGGGGATGTCAATCCCAAATTTATAACATTCGCGCTTACTCAGTAATTGACAGTTCACGATAATGGGCTTAGTAGGTTATCGCTACTTAGGTAAACACGTAATCATAATGTAAAAATGTCCACTTGTGTCCAATTGTAAAACAAAGCATGTTTCTTACCCCAAAGCTTGTAAATCATTATAAATGTAAAACGTGGGGCTATGAACTCACCTCGAGTGAATTGAATATCAAAGTATCATAGAAAATGCGTCACGATAATGACCGAATGCAACCTAATTAAATATAGGTCGTATAAGTACTAAGCACTTTGATTAACTAATACCATATATATAATTCTATATAGCTTCATCGCCATCTAATCGTATTAGTGAAATCATATTTATAAGTTAAAAACGTTTATAAATAACACTTTATTAAAAATGGCGTAACTTTCCCATTTTAAGCCTGTTTCTTACGTTTCTTAAGTCCACGCTTTCGTATTAGAAAGATATATCAAAATATTACACTTTCATAATTTGAGTCCTCTAGTGAATAGTACTTTTTACTGTTCATGGACTTTTATAAAATTATTTTTATAAAATTAATCGTCGTAAACTTGTAAATATCGTATCTTATTCGTTTTAGCTCTGATTTTAGTGATTCTTTTGAGCACGTCTTCGTGATTAAAAGTTATATTTAATTAAAAAAATTTCCAAAATAAAATACCTGATGTGAATAGTAACTTTTATAAAATTATTTTTATAAAAGTAATTACTATTGTAAACTTGCGAAATTCATAACTCCTTTATTATTGATCTAAAAATTACGATTCTTAATGTTTTAGAATCCTAAAATTATGTACTATCTGAGAAAAATAACAAATCTTTTATATCAGAAGTGGTTTTTAATAAGTTTTTATAAAAATTTTTTTATAAACGCGTTTATTATCATATAACTTGAAAATGCCGTATCTCCTTCGTTATAAATCATTTTTTTGAGTTCCTTACATTTTTGTTATCCTCATGAGATGTAGTATTTTATAAAAATATAAAATATATTCTTTATTTTCGAATTATAAACAGCCCCTTTTGATATCTTTTTGTAAAAATGTGTTTAAATTTGTTTTTGTAACTTTTTAGTTTAGTCACTTTGTTACAAGCCCTCTACAACAACTTAAAACACATGTATTACATACTTAAGGTCCTTAGTCCATCATTTGTCCAAATATTGTCCATGATAACAAGTTCAACAAGGCCTTATACCACTTTTACTTATAAACTTATTAAGTAACTTTTTAAACCAATAGTTTATATATATACTTTTTATACTTAAACCACACTTGTACAATACTTATACTTCCATTATAACATGATATTAACATCCATATAACATGTGACAAAGTTCATCAAACCATGAACTAGTGTAAAAATCCATTTTACAAGTTAATAAGTTTCTTAGATGGTGATTAACTATACAAATATCATATATGCATAAAATCACAAATGTAAAGAGATTAAGGTTTTTAGATAACCTTAATATGATGTAGGATGATGAACAATATGATCTAAACCCTTGTTTAGCTATTTAACCCAAGCTTCCAATACTATGAAAACCCTAATTCCAAGTAAACCCTAATCTTACTTTTTCTTTGCTTAACCCTTTTAAATGCTTAACCAAGCCTTCAAACCTTCTTGGTATATCTTAGATATGATGTAGGAATACTTGTATGTGTTGTAAAATAAATTGTGTGGATTGTTTATGGTATTTGTGGTTGAGCCATGGGTAAAAGAGGGAAACAAGAGAGATGTTGGTGAAATGTTTACTAAGGAAAGAGTTGTGTATGATATCTTCAAGTATGCATGTGTTATATAAGTCAAGTGCTAGTCAAATATACTTATTAGTAAAGACCAAGACCAAGAAAACAATGGGAGGGAATTAAGGGAAAAGCTAGTCAAGAACACTAGTCATGAGCTAAGTCTTACTAACTCTATGTTTGTACAAGAGTACTAGTTGGTTAATTTGTGTGCTAGTTGTCCCCTTGGTACTTCTTGTTGCCGAATTTAAAGAGAGGAGGGAGGACAAATTTGAAGTCTTGATATTTTATGGAAGTATACTAGTAAATGTTGTATTTATTTAAACCATGGAAGTGTAGATGTTGCTAGTGTTAAACTTTAGATCCCAAGTCTTGGTTAAATTCTTTTATGTGAAATTCGGCTATGATGGTTAACATGGGTAAAGTTTTATAAAACTTTGAGCATTGGGTATAAACATGGGTATTTGTTGAAGCGTAGATAAGTTTTAGTGGTTCTGGCACTGCCTAAACGTATTTTATCGCGAAACGTAAAAACTTTATGTAACCAATAAAAATAAAATGTGCAAAGTTAATAATTATCCTCTAAATAATTATCTAACACTTTCTTGACGTAAACATTTAATTTTTTGATGCCCGTTTACGTTGAATGATCATTTATTAGTTTACACGATTTAACTTAACACTTAAAATTAAAAGCAAACGCGCACAAGACTAAAAATAATTAGTGAATTAAATGACATCGTAAATGTCCTAAAAACACGGGGTGTTATAGTCTACCCCCGTTAAATGAGCCTTGTCCTCAAGGCTACGCGACACTTGATGATAGTGCAGTTTATGTGAAGAGGTGTGGATATTTCTTCCGGAAATGATCTTCACGTTCCCATGTGAACTCAGGACCTCTCCTAGAGTTCCATCAGACTTTGATAATTAGAATGCGGCATTGCTTCAACCATTTGACTTCACGATTCATAATTTCTACTAGTTCTTCAACGAAGTTGAGTTTATTGTCAATGTGTATTTCATCCAACGGAATTGCCAACGGCTCATCGGATAAACACTTCTTTAGGTTGGATACGTGAAACGTACTATGAACTCTGCTTAGTTCTTGTAGAAGTTCAAGTCTGTAAGCGAGGTCTCCCACTTTTGCCAGCACTTTGAAGGGTCTAATATATCTTGGGTTCAACTTCCCCCATTTGCTAAAACGTATAACCCTTTTCCAAGGTGATACTTTCAACATGACTCGGTCGCCAACTTGAAATTCTAAAGGCTTACGCCTCACATCGGCGTAACTCTTTTGGCAATCATGAGCGGCTTGAATTATTTGCTTGATTTGGACAATCTTCTCGGTTGTTTCATAGATAAGTTCTAGACCGGTGAGCTGAGCGTCTCCAACCTCGTCCCAACAAACAGGCGATCGACACTTTCGATCGTAAAGTGCCTCGAATGGGGCAGCTTTAATGCTAGCATGATAGCTATTGTTATAAGAAAATTCAATCAGCGGTAAGTGTCTTTCCCAACCATTTCCAAAGTCTATCACGCAGGTGCGTAACATGTCTTCAAGAGTTTGAATGGTTCTTTCACTTTGCCCATCGGTTTGCGGATGGTAAGCCGTACTCATATCCAACCGAGTACCCATAGCCTTTTGATATGCTCTTTAGAAATTTGACGTAAATCTAAGGTCGCGGTCACAAATGATCGAGACAGGTATCCCATGTCTCGTGACCACTTCCTTCAGATATAGTCTCGCTAATTTGTCCATGGAGTCGTTTTCCTTCATCGGTAAGAAATGTGCTGACTTGGTGAGACGGTCTACAATCACCTAAATGGTATCATAACCACTTGACGTCTTTAGGAGCTTGGTGGCAAAATCCATAGTGATATTGTCCCACTTTGATTGAGGAATCTCAGGTTTCACCAACAAACCAAATGGTTTTTGGTGTTCAGCTTTGACCTTTAAACACGTCAAACACTTGCTGACATAGGTGGCAATGTCTACTTTCATGTTAGGCCACCAGTATAATAGTTTCATGTCTTGGTACATTTTGTCGAAACCCGGATGAACATAATATTTCAACTTGTGGACTCATGCATATTCAGAGTCCTTAGATCACCGTAAGCATGGTCAACCAACTTCTGTATTTAAGCATAAGAGTTTCCGTCAGCACGCGTTCTCAACATTCCTTCCTGGGTTTTCTGGTTTCCTTTGAATTCTCAATCAGCCATACCTCAACAATCTTTAGCTTTGAATGTTTTCCGGTTTTTATTGCTCTTTGAGCCTCTAAAATTTGCTTGGGAAGATTCAAACCAATATCCATTACTAAGCTCGAACCCGTAATGGTTGATCTTTTCTTCCTACTCAAAGCACGGCAACGAGCATTTGCTTTACCCCAGGTGATAAACGAATCTCGCATCGTAATCACTTAGCAATTCTAACAAATGACAGGTTGTCTCATGTTCAAAAATCCTTATTATCAAGAAATGTGTCTTGTAAACTCCTTGTTAATCAGTGAACACGAGGTGCATTTTGTTCCATACAGATAGGTGCCTCTAAATCCTCAAGCAGAACATCACTACTACTCCAATATCTAAATCATGATCGTATAGTTCATTCATGAATTTTTCAATGGGCTGATGCAATTACAATCGCCTTCTCTCTCAAGTCTTTGCATCACACAGTAAGTAACAGGGAATCGAGCGCCCGAAACAAAACTTTGATCGAAGCCATCGCCGTTATACGACAAAATCTTGCTTCCTTCATGTAAAGCCAGTATTGGCGCACTAACCTAATTTCTGCTTAATTAGTTGAAACGCTGCTTCTTCTTTGTCACCCCAAAACAAACTGGCCTCTTCTGAGAAAAGTTTTGACGTCATTGATTTGGCAGTCTTGAAAATCCTTCAATTAATCTTCGATAACAACTGCAAGACCATAAAAATTGATGATCTTCTATCGGTGACTTAGATAAATGCTCCAATCTTAAAGGACTCGATCTTGGCGGATCACTGAATACCCTGGCGTCAATTAACGTGACAGAAGGATTGGACGTTTGGAATCCAAAATTCACACTTAGAAAATTTTTGCATACAGACTCCTCTTTCTTAAGCAACTCCAAGATTAACTGAGATGCTCTTTGTGCTCTTGCTTTCTCTTCGAATAATACAAATTATCGTTAATAAAGACAATCATGAATTTATACCAAATAGGATTGCACACCCATTCATAGACCCATAAATACAACCGGTGCGTAAGTCAAACCAAGACGGCATAACTTGAAATTCGTATTGGTCCATATCGAGTTTCTGAGAAAGCGGACTTCGGTATACGCTTCGCGAACACTCACTGTGATACTCGACCTCATGTCGATCTTTGAATAGACACTCGGCCCTTGAAGTTGATCGAGACAAATCATCAATCCTTGGAACGGATAAATGTTTTATTCTCCCGTCACATTATTCAATTCCCAGTAATCAATGCACATCCAAATGAATCCATACATTCTTCTTACAACCAAACTAGAGCTCCCAAGGTAGAGGTGCAAAAAAATCGTTTAAAACCGTCTCCGGTTTTTAGAAAACCGTTTTTAAAATAAACCGGATTTTCTAATAAACCAGTTTCCGGTTTTTTCGTTTCCAAAATCGTTTTTTTCGGTTTTAAAATGTTCCGGAAATCGTTTTTTTCGGTTATAAATTTTCGTTACGTTTTTACCGGTTCATTTTTTTCGTTTATAAATGTTCGGATCGGTTTTTATACCGTTCGGTTTTTTCGGAATTTAAACTTCGAACCATTTATAAGTAAACTGTGTAAATATCAAACATTTAATTAAACCAATACACCTGGAAACATACTCAACAAATACTATCATAACGTTTTATTTGCACTTGGAAACATACTAAAAAAAATACAACCATTACTTTTATTTAAACACTCAATTATACAACTAAAAAATATATATAAATACTAAACATTTCGAGCTTCGGCATGCAACACCCAAAAACATATTAGAGTAACTTCAAGTAAGTCGGAGCTCGGCATTGCCAATCACCCGTTATACTCAATCTATTAAATCTTCCAAAAAGATCCTTCTCCATCTACTAGTTCAATATCTAAGTCTTCAAACTCAGCCTTCATCTAATTCGTATTTCGGAGGTGATATCCCTAAATCAACTTCTTCTCTTGCAATAGTTTTCTTCAACTCTTCCTATATATCGGACCTTCCAACGATGTTTACATGTTGGTACCCTTCAACTCCGTCCAAATAACTTTCAAACATACACATACTTCGCAACGATTCGGTTAGTCCTTGACTTCTTCTACGATATAATCTACTGCTAATAGAAACCGATTCCGGAGCTAAGCCGTCGAAGCTTGGACCGTTAATAAGTCACGAGCCATAGCGGATAAAATGGAAATTGGATTTCCCTTTCTTTCCACCAAGCCAAAATGATCAAAGTTTATAAACTCTTCGGCCTTAAAAGTTATTAAAAAGTTTGTACCATATATTGTCCCAACTCGAGCTTGTTAGGGCCGATGTTCGAATAGACGCTTTGTAGCGTCTTCAAATAAACTATTATAAATGTATATATTAATGTCACTTGCCATTCGGGACATCCGGCCCGCATTTGATCAACAATTGGGTTTTGTTTTTGACCATATTTTGTTGCATAAATCTAAATATATATTAAAGTTATCGTTAAATTTTAAAAATTTGGAGTTTGAATATAGTTGGTCGGGTTGTATAGCGCAACCCAAAGGAAATAAGCCTAAATAGTTTCATTATTCTTAGTTTATTAAAAGTTCTTACCCGCCAACAATTAAACATGGATATAAAGTGCGGAAGAACAAAGTAAAAACCAAAGGTAAATTACAAACAATTTTACAAATTTCTTTTTTTATAACTTAACCATTCTTCTAAACATTTGACTAGGTGAGTTTTAAATCGTCTAATTTTTCCGTCATAATTATAAATTTGATTTAAAACCATGAGCTTAGTTGGGTAATAAAACCCCGATAATAGAGTTGTTGCCCCTCTTTAAAAACTGTAAAAAAATAGTTAAATCATTTACAGTAATCCCAATCTTGGTCGCTTATCGGAAACGGACTTAGTCTATTACAAGTGTTTCATTAAAAGCGTTTTAAAAGTCTCATTTTCGTACTTATTTTCAACACATCATGCAGTAGAATTCCATCTAGTAATATTATCATTGCAAGGTCCTAGGGTTTTCATCACCTCATTGTTTACAGAAAACTCTATAGTTCATTGTGTCGTTCGTTACCGAACTATATATAGGTTACTATAAACCCCTAAATTTCATCTTTAACTATCACAATATTTTTAATATGCCGCTTGCACGAATAAATATAACATGAGCAACACAACGGTAATTAAGAAAACACCACTAAACGGGTTTTTATACGTAATTTTAAACAATTCCATACTTCTAGTATTATTGGATGCATTATTAGTAAATCGTAAAAAACTTTATTATCTAAATTATATTCAATTAACAGTGTTAGTGTAGAAAAAAAAAAAAAAAAACAAAAAAATTATTCTAAAATTAAGATCCCGTATGAGGATAACCAAATAGTTAAAAGCAATTGTCCGTTTCATTAAGTAACCAAGAGATTCGGATTAAACAATGACCGTACAGCTAAATAAAGAATTTGTCGTACCATGTGGTGCGGTCCAAGTATCCGTAGTTTATAGAAACACCATATTTATAAAGCATGAAAACCATCAATAAAATCTTTTTTTAGCCGTTTCCCATAATTTAAAATGCATCACTTCTAAGATATACGACTTACATGTTGATACCGACGGTTGAAGCTCTTTTGTATGATCTTCTAAGCTTACGTTGTCGTAAGGGGTTGAATGGTAAGCGCTTGTTGAATGACAAACTTCGTAAAATCAAACGATACCGCATCATTATCAAATATAAAAACTTGACCATCCACACAATAGGTACCGATTGTGACGTATCATTTTTTGTGCTAACCCGCACTACAACCCTCTTATAGTCCTTATGTAGGTGTTAACAAGGGGTTTATAAAATATCAACATTTCTTGCAACGCGCACGTTTTCCACCCCATCAATCATAACACCAAATCGTAATAGACCAAACATCTCCTTTGTCTCGGTAGTTGTCTAATTTGCATAACATCATCATTTGTGTAAACTATTTCGTACATTGGCTAGTAAAAACGGAGGATTCGTGGAAGCTTGTTGTGAATTAGTTTTCCATTATAGAGGGATTAAGAAAAATTGAGAGAGGATTAAAGAGAATTAAAGTAGTGTTTTTTATGTGTTTTCAACCCAAACTCCTATACATGTATGTTATACTACCAATCCATTCGGCTTAAAATCATCAAAAAATAAAAAAAACAAAAAAAGGGCTATATGACCGTTTGAAATTTTTTAAAAAAAACTGGAAAAAACCGGTAGATAAAATCGGTTTTTTTAAAAACGTATTATAACGGCTAGTGATTGACCAGTTTTTTAACCGGTTAAAACCGGTTTTTTTTAAACGTAGAAAGACAAATTGAAAAAAAATAAAAAAAGCCGGTTATTTATTAAAGTTGGTGATAACCAGATCGCAAGTCTATCTTAGAATAAACACTGGATCCTTGTAGTTGATCAAATAAATCGTCGATCCGTGGGAGTGGATAACGATTCTTCACTGTTAGCTTGTTTAATTCTCGGCAATCAATGCACATCCGAAATGATCCATCCTTCTTCTTGACAAACAAGACTGGAGCTCCCCAAGGTGAGGAACTGGGTCTTATGAAGCCTTTGTCGGAAAGCTCTTTCAGCTGGTCCGACAATTCTTTCATCTCAAACGGAGCCAATCGATAAGGTGCCTGGGCTACAGGTGCAACACCAGGTATCAAATCGATTTGAAATTCCACTTGTCGGGTTGGTGGAATACCCGACAAGTCCTCAGGAAACACTTCGGGAAAATCTCGAACAATGGGTACATCCTCAAGTCGCTTCTCCTCCGACTTGTCTTCCGGCTTCTTCGTGGTAACATGTGCCAAAAAGACTTGACATCCTTTCAGCAAATATTTCTGGGTCTTGGTGCATGAGATGATGTTTAATCAAGACCCGTGTTCATGGCTGCTTCCGTCACCATGAACAATTAACATTTCGTTTCCAAAGGGGATACGAACGATCTTCTTAGCACATACAATAACGGCTTGATATTTCGATAACCAGTCCATGCCGATTATGATGTCAAAACTACCCATCTCTACGGGCATTAAGTCGATGTTGAATGGGTGGTTTAGAAAATTTAAGGTGCAATCCCGAATAAGTGTATTAACCCCAATTATTCTACCGTCAGCTAACTCGACGTCAACACCATGGTCTAATGTAATTGGAATGATATCAATCAAAGAACTAAATGCAGTAGATATGAAACTCCTATCGGCACCCGTATCAAATAAAATCAAAGCATAATGGTTGTTTAGGAGGAACGTACCCATGACAACATTGGCATTCGGGTTTGTTCCGGCATCGCCTACCGCATAAGCTCTTACCATAACATTTCCAACCTCAGCCGGATTTCCCTGATTTCCGTTCTTTAACTTTGGGCAATTCTTCTTGAAGTAGCCCTGAGCTCCACACTCAAAGCAAGTGAGAACTCCTGGATTTGCCCTTGGGGCTCTTTGGTTGTTGTTGGCATTTGTAGGACTCCTACAGTCTCGAGCCAGATGGCCAACTCTGTTGCACTTGTGGCATTTGGGAGCACATTTCCCATCATAGTGATAGTTGCATTTGAAGCATAGAGGTTTAGATCCTCCATGAGGTTTCTTCTCACCAGACCTTGCGGTATAAGCCCGTGCTACATTGTTCCTTTTGGGTGGCTACTGTTGGCTTTGATTGTTCTTAGAAGTGTCATCAAACTTTCTCTTGTTGTTAGCCTGACGTTCAATAAAAGTGCTGATCTTCTTGTCCATGAGTTCAGTTGCAAATTCAATTACGTCCTGCATGGTTTTTGGCTTAGATGCCTTTACACTTCCGTAAATCATGTCGGGCAAACCACTGACATATTTCTCAATCTTATCTGTCTCTTCAGGAAACATCCTGGCACACATCAATGCCAGCTCCTGAAAATGCTGGTTATAGCTCACCACATCGGTGCCTTTAACCTTCAGATTCTACATCTCAACCTCAAGCTTCTTAATCTCTCCCCTTGGGCAGTACTTGTCGGTCATTTTCTTTTGCAGATTTGTCCAAGTCATTGCATACGCAATATCGTGACCAACCATCCTAACATGGGAGTTCCACCATGTTAGAGCACTTCCAAGAAGAGTACAAGTGACAAACTTGATTTGGTTTTCTACAGTGCAGTTGCTTATCTAGAATACAATTTCCATTCTTTCGAACCACTGAGTCAACTCGATGACTCCTTCAGTACCCTTCAAAATATAAGGGTTTGCATTTCATAAAATCTGGGTAAGTGCACTCACAAGCAAGAGGAGCTTGTCTCCTTACACCCGTGCCTGAATCATGGCTGTCTTCGCCATTTTGGCTCCTGTCAGCATTACGTGCTGCTAGTGCATTAGCAATGCCTTGGTCGATCAGTCTCTTAAGTTGCTCATCAGTCACAGAAGTAGTGATGGGGGCTGGTGTTGATCTGGTGGTTCTTTTTGGTGCCATTTTCTTCAAATCACAAGAAAATATAATACCCGTTAGATTTCATACAAATCATAACCATGACATGACATATACACAATAAATAAAGTGAGATCACATCGCACAGTAAAATATACAACTGAATTAAAATTAAGAATGGTGTAGCTAAATCGACATTCATTCATGATAAATTCGATTACAAACATGACATAATACATCCCTTCCATATATAACCTGGAAACATACATGACTTGATTCGGTTACAAAATGATCACTACCACTAGGTTACAAAATGAAAATAAAACCTAGAGCCTTACTAGCCGGGAGTTACCCGTAATACTTAGTAGGCTATATAGAATAGCTAAGACATGGTGACAAAAGATCTATACAGTCTGCTAGCTGGGAGTCACCCATAAAACTTAGCAGGCTACTTAGTATATCTATAACATAACCAAATCTATGAACTACTACCGGCCTCCTCCGGTACATCAGGCTGAGCTGGGTCTCTGGCAGGTCTCTGCTGTCTCTGAAATGCTGCCATCTGGGTCTGTAATGACTTCAGCAGAGTCAATGCATCTACAAGCTGTCCTTGTCGTCTGTGGTCTGCTGCCCGCAACTCTGTAATCTCAGCCTGCTATGCCAGGACTGTAGTTCGCAATGCTCTACCCTCAGAATGCGCTACATCACTGGCATCCATCGATTGTACCCAAGCCTCACGGGAAAGTCTGGCCTCAGTCTCTATGAGTCTCGCAGTGTGAGCATGGGAGCGCCTATCTTTGAACAATGTGTTGACTCGAGCTCTCTGTAGAGCTCGGTCATCTTAAGCATCCTCAAGCCGATCATGTATCTCTTGAGTCTCCTGACTCATAGTAGCAACAAGATCTGTCACTCTCTCGTTGACCCCCTCTAAGGTGGTCAGTGCTATCTCCTGAATGGTCCTAACTAAATCATCCCAAGTATCCGTAATACCATAGCCTACCTCCCTAGACATAGGACGTCCCGGAGCGGCATCTATAGTATCAGCAAACCTGTAGAGGTCATCTCTAGCTAAGGCATGCTCAACATACCTAGCAGCAGCCGCTGTAGAACTCTCTCCAATCTCTAATCTACCAGTAAGAGCAGTCATACACAACCTCTTCCGAAGCGACAGGTCCGCCTCGGGACTCTCTTCTCCCTGAGCAGTGGATGGTAACAATGGAGGAGGTGATGCAGCTCTCAATCGAAGTCTGGCTGCTCTGTAGCCTAAAGGTGCCTCAGTATAAGTAGGGCTAGTAGGTGGCGGTGATGGTAGAGGTAATGGAGGAGATGATACATGTAGTGGTGGTGAGGGAAACTGGGGGAGTAGGGATGACCAAGGTGATAATGGAGATGGTGGTGGAATAGGTAAGGCAAGAAGTCTAGCAACCTCTGTCTCAGGTGGAAATGGTATAGGTGTCTAGGGTATGAAAGACATCCTAGAGGTGGTATGGTATGTAAGTGATGGTGGTAGAGTAGCTGCAGACTCATCAGTCTCAAAAGCCTCTGTATCCTTAATTGAGGAAACAAGGTCAATTGCAGGTAATGCAGAGTTGGCCGGAGCTAGATGCTCCTCCTCCTCCTCGTCATCGTCCTTAGAGGACTCCTCCTCCTCCTCCTCATCACTCTTATCATCATCATCGTCATCATCATTGTCATCCCCTCCGTCAACAGGATAGTCAGCATGATCCTCCTCGGAGTCATCATCCTGATCCTCCTCTAGGTCGGAGTCAGCAACGTAACCCGGTGATAGGGCTGTGGGTATCACCTACACACCCCCCCCCCCTTGCTCCCCCCCACCCCGCCATCCATTCCATCCAACCGCCCTCTCGCGCCACCCCTCCCCCACCACGATACCTCTTGGCTTTCTCAGGCACATCTAACATACTCTAATGTTAAAAATCGGTGCCTTGCTCTGGAACCTCGGGGACAGGCACCATAGTCGGTGAAGCTGGGTGTTGGACAGGCACGTAGTCAGAGAGGTGGGTCTGAAGAGCAGACTCCACATAAACGTAAGGGTCCTCCAGCATCCTGGGTAGTCTATCGACTCCTGGAGATCCGATGTCTGACCGATCCTCGAATGAACTAGATACCTCCGTGTAAGTAACCGTGGAATCCTCTGAATCCGACATGACAAGGTCTAAAAATCCTAACAAGTAGCTTATTCTAAAGTATTAATCATACAGACTCCCTTACTCGTAGTGTACTACATAATATATATTATAAACACGTATATCAATCGTGAATGCATCTAGTTTACCCAACTAATGCAACTCAAAAGTGTATGTATGTCTCGTGAAAACCCCTTTATATGATGAAATGTTTGAAAACGGTTATAGTCTAAGTAAAAACATTTGACCTGGTTCTCTATAACCTTGGCTCTAGATACCAATCTGTAACACCCCCAAATTGGGTCGCAACGGAATATGGGTATGGGGGTGGTACTTCATAGATCAATAGCACACTATATATATAAGAACAACCATTAAAAGAGTCGTTTAAAACCGATACATTAGATTTAGCAAATTGTTTGTTACAAAAACCCAAAGCTTTACTTGTTCGTTGTTCAAATTACAAAGATTCTAGTCCATAACAAATGTTTCCCCAAAATGTAATGCAACCAAATCTTTAATGTACATGACTTCCAAAATAAGACCACCAATGTATCCCTTGCACCTCGTGCCTTATTGACTCCTGAAAAACATGCTTAAAACGTCAACAATAATATTGGTGATTTCATAGGTTTATAAAGTGTATAATGTAGGACCACAAGATTTCCCCCGTGTATGATAATAAAACAAATGCAAACATCACAAAAATGTAATCACGTTTTCCTAAGCTCATGACACTGAAGCTTGACATAGATGAATTGCAATATAAATTGCCAACATTGCCCGTGATGATGTTCTAACCCGCAACATCCCAAATCCGACATGGTATACGTCTGTTGTCAGAAAAACCGACACAGTGAGCGCTACTCACCCAAACGGGGATATCAATCCCAAATAGATCTATTTATAACATTCGCGCTTACTCAGTAATTGACAGTTCACGATAATGGGCTCAGTGGGTTATCGCTACTTAGGCAAACACGTAATCATAATGTAAAAATGTCCACTTGTGTCCAATTGTAAAACAAAGCATGTTTCTCACCCCAAAGCTTGTAAATCATTATAAATGTAGAACGTGGGGCTATGAACTCACCTCGAGTGAATTGAATATCAAAGTATCACAGAAAATGCGTCACGATAATGACTGAATGCAACCTAATTAAATATAGGTCGTATAAGTACTAAGCACTTTGATTAAATAATACCATATATTTCATCACCATCTAATCGCATTAGTGAAATCATATTTATAAGTTAAAAACGTTTATAAATAACACTTTAGTAAAAATGGCGTAACTTTCCCGTTTTAAGCCTGTTTCTTACGTTTCTTAAGTCCACGCTTTCGTATTAGAAAGATATATCAAAATATTACATTTTCATAATTTGAGTCCTCGGGTGAACAGTAATTTTTACTGTTCATGGACTTTTATAAAATTATTCGTCGTAAACTCGTAAATGTCGTATCTTATTCGTTTTAGCTCTGATTTTAGTGATTCTTTTGAGCACGTCTTCGTAATTAAAAGTTCTATTTAATTAAACATTTTTCCAAAATAAAATACCTGATGTGAACAGTAACTTTTATAAAAGTAATAATTATTATAAACTTGCGAAATTCATAACTCCTTCGTTATTGATCCAAAAATTACGATTCTTAATGTTTTAGAATCCTAAAATTATGTACTATCTGATAAAAATAACAAATCTTTTATATCAGAAGTGGGTTTTAATAAGTTTTTATAAAATTTCTTTTATAAACGCGTTTATTATCGTATAACTTGAAAATGCCGTATCTCCTTCGTTATAAATCGGTTTTTCAGTTCCTTACATTTTTGTTATCCTCATGAGATGTAGTATTTTATAAAAATATAAAATATATACTTTATTTTTGAATTATGAACAGCCCCTTTTAATAACTTTTTGTAAAAATGTGTTTAAACTTGTTTTTGTAACTTTTTAGTTTAGTCACTTTGTTACAAGCCCTCTACAATAACTTAAACCACATGTCTTACATACTTAAGGTCCTTAGTCCATCATTTTTCCAAATATTGTCCATGATAACAAGTTCAACAAGGCCTTATACCACTTTTACTTAGAAACTTATTAAGTAACTTTTTAAACCAATAGTTTATATATATACTTTTTATACTTAAACCACACTTGTACAATACTTATACTTCCATTATAACATGATATTAACATCCATATAACGTGTGACAAAGTTCATAAAAACATGAACTAGTGTAAAAATCCATTTTACAAGATAACAAGTTTCTTAGATGGTGATTAACTATACAAATATCATATATGCATAAAATCACAAATGTAAAGAGATTAAGGTTTTTAGATAACCTTAATATGATGTAGGATGATGAACAATATGATCTAAACCCTTATTTAACAAACAAACCCTAGCTTCCAAGTCTTAGAAAACCCTAAATCCAAGAAAACCCTAATCTTGATCCTTGCTTGTTTAACCTCTTTAAACTCTAAACTAAACCTTTAAACCTTCTTGGTATATCTTAGATATGTTGTAGGAACACTTGGAAATGTGGTAAAATAAAAACTATGGATTTTATATGAGTTTTGATTATTGGCCGTGGGTAGGAGAGACCAAGGAGAGAAAAGGAGTGAAGTTTTTGCTAAGGAAATGAGTTGTATGTTTTTCTTACTAGTTAGAAGCCTTTATATACTCAAGTAAATAGTTGTAAATAAGGCTAGATACATATTACACTATGCTTGGACAAGAGGAGGAAATCAAGGAAGAAAAAGACAATGTTACTTGTATTGACTTATGTTTTAATGAAAGATATGTTGTACAAGATTGAGTTGGTGATTTATGAGCTCAATGTCCCCTAGGGACATATATGGTGTCTGAAAATTTGGGGAGGGTAGAGGTACAAGTTGATTTTCTTGATATTTTGTTGATATGATACATTACTTGAATTTAAACCATGGAAGTGTAGATGTTGCTAGTGTTAAACTTTAGATCCCAAGTCTTGGTTAAATTCTTTTATGTGAAATTCAGATATGATGGTTAACATGGGTAAAGTTTTATAAAACTTTGAGCATTGGGTATAAACATGGGTATTTGTTAAAGCGTAGATAAGTTTTGGTGGTTCCGGGACTGCCTAAACGTATTTTATCGCGAAACGTAAACACTTTACGTAACCAATAAAAATAAAATGTGAAAAGTTAATAATTATCCTCTAAATAATTATCTTAAACTTGCTTGACGTAAACATTTAATTGTTTGATGCCCGTTTACGTTGAATGATCATTTTTAGTTTACGCGATTTAACTTAACACTTAAAATTAAAAGCAAACGCGTACAAGACTAAAAATAATTAGTGAATTAAATGACGTCGTAAATGTCCTAAAAACACAGGGTGTTATAAATTATGCCACCAAGAAGACAATGCTAAAGTTCAAAAACTAGCAAGCGACTTATAGCCCAACGTATGGCTGACGTACTCTTTCGCCTATAACGGAACGAGATCCGAGATGCCGTGAACGAATCACGCATAAAGACCCTTGATACAAACCACGCTAATGAAGGTCACGCCTTTCGACTAGATCATCACTGGGCACAACCCAACCAACAAACCCCACTCCGAAGAGAGAATCTCAACCATCGTAGTTAATGATGATTTTATTTTTTTGAAGCGTTTCTTTGGAAACTCTTGATGTATTGTTGCTTTGTAGTACGAATATATCCATTTTCTTTAATAATTAATTATTTGTACAATTAACTTTTCATATTCCATTTTAATATCCTTGATACCTTATCCTTATTATGAGAGAGTTTTGACCATAAGTATTAACTCCCTTTAATCATCAATTGTTCATACCATTATTTCCTCTATCCCGTTTAACATTCTTGATATATTACTTCTTTGATATGTGCCTCTTTCAACTATTGATATTAATTCTCTCGTTTGCATCGGTTAACTTCACGAATGGCTCTCTATAGTCTTTCATAATTCTTTACGTTCATTTCTTTTTGACCGTTACTATGTTTTGATATTCTTGACACCTACTTCTATCCTACTATTATTATGATCAATTGATCCTTTGTTTAACTTATTATTCGTACAAATGATTTTTCATAATTCTTTGATTCGTAATCTGCTTATGCGAATCATCCTCTATATTTATCCTTTTGATCATTATTACATTTGTACATATGTTCTTTTTACATACTCTCTTAAGTCATTGAAACATTCGTATTATACATGCTCGTGATATATTTTATTGTTTCTTCATATGCCCTCATTTATTCATCTCGCGATGCTATGACTATTTTTCTTTTTTCATTGCAATGATTAATGATTGTCTGCTATCTTGTTCATAAAGATAATCAATCTCTTTTAGGATTCTCTAAATCCTAAATATCAAACTCATTATAATCTCCTTGAATTAGCATTCACTTCCTCTTAAGACCAGTAACTTCTTGATTCCTTTGTTCGCATTGATTATCGTCACAAATTCATTATCCTACCTTGATATGTATTTCTTTGATCCTCGTTATGACATAATAATTCTTCATTTTCACTTGTTCTCTCACTAGTATAGATATTCAATCTTTTCATCAAGGATTTTCATAACAATTGATCCGTACCCATGCACATTGCATACATTTGATGCTTCGACTATTATCTATTTAATATTCATTTGATATCATGTTTAATTATTTGAACCCTTCGAACACGTTCGACACGTAATCTGAAGATAGGAGCTTTAGTCCTGACACTGAAGGATTTGGGACACTACATATACGGTACAAGGTGCACAATTACCAGAGCAAGCGAGCTATACAAACTTGAATTACCACAGGAACTCAATGGAGTCCATATCACCTTTCACGTCTCGAACCCGAGGGAACATTTATCTGACAAAACCTTGTCATTGTAACACCCCCAAAATTCACAATGCAACGGAATACCACTTTGGGGTGCTACTTCATAATACAAGCACACGAGTCCCAGTAAACGATCAAATGATACGTTTATAAAACAAAATTTATTTTATTTATATAAGGAAAATCAAAGTTATTTAGGTCCCAAACAACTTTTAGAAATTTCATTTCTAGTAAGTCACAACACGACTTTCTTACAAATCTCATTTTTATAAGATGTATAAATTTTCACCCAAACAAAATCCCTGATCCGCGTTCCGTTCCTTCCAAGCCATCAAAAACGTCAACAAAACGTTGAGTGAATTCATAGAGTTTACAAATAACAGTCAGAATGCATATTTGGTTCCACAAAAACAACTATAACATTGCTTGCAAGGCAAGTTATATCATGATTTCCACTAACATGAGCCCGTGTACCAAACCTTAACACATTTATCATTTAGGATAAAATACTGACCGGGAAGTATGCCACCACCCCTAGTCTCAATGCAAAATGTCAGTTACAGGGTGTTCACCATCGGATTCAGACCCCGGACAGAGTTGTCAAACCCAATAGATCTATTTAATGCATTCAACGTTTACCTCCTCGGTAATTAACGGTCACACAGCAAAGGGCATATCCTTATAGTGCGGAATCATATCACGTATCAAAACACATTGCGTTCAATTTTTCAAAACAACATGTATCCCCTTCGCGGGTTATAAAACATTTAAAACAATTTAAAAGCGAGGCTATGAACTTACCTTGATCGATACCGAAGGTCAAAATAACCGAAACAATCCCAAGACGTCTCAACAACGAACTCAACTGCTACCTATAATTTATGTCGCTTGATTACTATACAATAAGGTACGATCGAATAGTGCGTACATCGCAACTATTAAAACAATATAGATATACATACACATGTGATGAGAAATCCACTTGCGCGTCCTAGATCCTAATACCCCATAAAATTGAGTACGATCTCTCTTTCATTTATATGATAGGCCACTTAATCAAAAACTTTCTATTTTCAGAAAGTTACTATTTTTAGAAAATTACTATTTTTGGAAAGTTACCACTTTTAGTAAGTCTCGACATCTATTTACATTTAAAAAAAAATTTATTTATCTCGTCGAACTTTCAATGCCCAACTAGTTGTTAATTTCTAGCATCAGAGTTATATCCCAAATATTACAAAAATTACTATTTTTAGAATTTTCATTTTTAGAACCGACCAATGGTCTCAAAATAATTACTTGCATACGAATATTAATTGATATGATTTTATTAATCGAAATCGCCCTTATAACGTATTAACGTTGATTAAAATCTTTGTTGATATTGACTTTTCATACATATAATATATTTATTTTCTAAATCGCGACTAGTCTAGTTTATTCGTTTGAAATAGTTAGATCTTAAGATTTGCACGGTAGAAGCGAAATGTCATTCCGGACAAGTTTCGTGCTTCGCCGGACAGCTAAAACGGACTCGAAAGTGCTCAAATCGGACGATCAAATTTCTGCCAGCTTTTAATATTTATTACAAGTGCTGAATTTTCTAACTTAAAGTATATATCTCGATTTCGCTCTAGATTCTCCGTTATTAGGAGTTAGGAGCTCCATTTTATATCAAAACGATCGTAAAAATAAACTCTATCATATCTTGCAAACAAAAATCAGATTTTACAAAATCTCAGACCTCGAAATACGTGTCAAAGTTTCTGCTTAAATTCACGAGCTACAAAACGCGCCAAAATTCATTTTTGACCCAAAAATCCATTCTCGACACATCTAAAATAGTCTATAAACAATATCCAATTCGCTCAATCGTCCCAATCAAAATCTAAACTAGACGACGCAAGATCCATCCGGATTTCATCACATGCAATTATCTAGAATCGATCGAATCACGAAAATAAAAGCAATACTAGAAATTAAAATACTTACAAAGCTTAAATAAGCAAGACCAGACAAAAACTCGGACTCGCCTTGTTCCTCTTTGTTGTTGCACTAGTCTAGTCTATCGGGTTTGCATACCTCTCAAACCAACCTTCATCTACATCCGGGTAAGTATACCCATTCACTCACGTCCTATGCCACATCACGGGCAACACAAAGCAACCTAAACGCCTACTACCATTCAAAAGCACATAACACATAAAGCACATTTTTCACATAATTCGGCGGCGATAATCCTGCTAGAAAACATATATTGTCGCAAGACAAATCGAAAACAATCAAGAAAACAATTGAGCATCATCGGCTCGTTACTCATTTGACAAATATAGCAATTCCAACTCTGATGTTTCCGCACCACGACTAGCATAGTCGACTCGGTCCTAACGCTTCGCATCAAATCTTAGATGACTCAACAAATCAAGTCAAAATAATTACGCTTATTCCTAGTTCAATACTATAACAACCCATAATTTTCATCAATGTAAATATCCATCTATTAAATTAGATGCACTGTATTATCCATCTATTAAATTAGATGCAATGTAAACCACCTTTATACAGGGAATTTTTTTGCTTTATCTCATTATGCAACGTAACTTGCATCTCTAAAGTAAACGAGCTCACGCAACCTACCCATACCATCTCTATCTATGTTTATGTCAAGCAAACATCATAACATGTCAATTCAATGATCTATTAACTATTTTATCACATACGTTATTTATTTAACATAGTTTTCAATACATTATTATCAAATGAACGTTATCCGTTAACGTTTATGCTTAAACCATAATTTTATGTAATATAAACATACAATATGAATGCACAAGTAACCAAAGCAAGTGTACAAGTAATCTATGCATGAAATTCAAATACGAATTCCCTCTAAAAATAATGTACAAGCCCTTTTATGCACAATGTACAAGTTAATGAAGCACGATAATCAAAATAGCCATTAAGGGAATTTCTTTAAATAGTTCGTTTAAAATACCGGAAAATAATTATCTCATGACAAATAAAATTTCAAATGTCGAAGTTCAATCATATGAACTGTTAAAAAAAAATATTATTAAACGTCCGAATACTGGATCTTCAAATATGCGTCGGTAAAACATCGATGGTGTTTTTATTCATTAAATAGACGCATTTCTACACCTCGACAACAAGCTACACACTTATCGTCAAAGTTCGTTGGAATTATCACCGCACATGGGCCAGAATATACATGGGAAAAGAGATGATCAAATTGCGAAAAAAGTAAGACCGCTTTTTTCTCTGGTCACTTTTTATACGTTTTTCAACGCCGAGGGGACGTGATTCCTAGAAAGGGTGGTAGATGTAGAAAATGGTTTATAAGGAAGTGTAGTTTTTTTAACGATTCGGTGGCTTCGTTATTAATTATCTTAGATTTTAAATGATATTATTTTTATAAGTATTTATGTAAATTCAATCGCGTAAGCTCAAATCATAAACAATATTAGACTATGATTAGTCTAGGTGTTCTAGACATTTTATTTTCTTATAGTCATATTTCATATGTACTATTGCTATTTTGCCAGTTTATGTAAACATTATACGGTTAACATTTTACGCAAACTTAAACCTACATTTATAGGTTTTAACAACGTCTATGTACTCCGTTAAACTTGTAACTCATCTAATATACTTAATTAGGGTATATTGATAAGTTTTAACATTCTTATAAGCATAGTATTTTTTTTGTTACCCGACTTTAAGTTTTGTGACTTAACGACTTAACATTAGTAATTACGAGACCAAATTATACCCCATAGGGTAATAACTTCACAATAAAGCAAATCAACACATCACCACCTCATTAGTTGTTCGGTGGCGTGGTGACTCAATGAAACAATGTCGAACACATACACCACACTCATTAGCTTGATCCGCGGTGGCACACTGTGACTAATAAAGGAAATAAACAACAATCACCACCTCTAAATATTATATTTACTCCCAATCTTCATTTTTCTCAAAGATAACCAAAAAATCATCATCTCTTGGGGTTAAGGGATGAGTTCTTCAAGATATTTATAAGAGTTGAGTTTGGGTTGATGGTATTCATTGTGTTGAAAGTCATAGTTGTTTGATTCATTGTTCTTGTTGATTTCTTCCAATCATCATTCCTTGTAAGGATTTATTCATGTTCTTGTATTCATCTTTTTAGTTTTGATCTGTTATATCAATTTCTTTTTTAATTCTATGTTAATGGTCTGTGTTAACATTGCTTTTATTGGTCTGTGGACAGTTTGTACTTTTATTTTTTGGGTGATGAAAGGGGGTTGGTGTGTTGGTTGAGATGAGTTTTATAGGACTGGTTTTTTGACATAGTTAGTATAAATAGGTGTGTTACTAAATATTTTTTGCATCTTATGGACCTATAGAATATAAATAGGGAAGTACATAAAAGGGTTTGATGGTACTTGTGGTGAGTTTGGATCAGAATTTTAACTCCCTCCAGATGACGTTAGTTTCGTCTTATACGTAGATTAAAACTAGTCAACATTGGCGTCTTATTGAACCTAGTCTACGCAGGACCAGATAGGTTGTTGATTGCCGGAGGAAGTTTAATGGATTTAATATTGGACTTTAAAGCCTAATGGTTAGTTTTTTAAATAATTAGCGTTTTATAATTTATAAGGTCCTCAGTGGTGAGTTTGGATGGAGCTCCTAAACTCTTCCCGAACATGATCGTGATACTGACCAAATCCTGGAAACAAACTTAGTGTGTACCCATAAATTTGTCTTATATAGTTAGTTGGCTTGTAACGGAATTTTTATTGACTTGGAGGCAACTGGGTTTTTTACATTGGGGAGAGTTAACAATAAAAAAAAAAAAAACAAATAAAAAAAAAAAAATCATAAAAAAAAAAAAAAACTAACAAAAAAAAAAAAATAAAAAAAAAAAAAAAAAAAACATTATGAGGACCATGTGGTTCTTTGGATCAAAGCAGTAACCATTCCGGAAATGAATGAGTTACGATCTAAAATGGCTAATAACTAGAAATTATGCCAGAGTTTCAATCGAATATATCTTAAAAATTATTGAACCTATGGTACTATTTTTCTAAAACTCAAAAGTTGTAGATACTTAATTAGACTAAATTGAGGCATTTGAATGGGATTCTAACTAGTTACGGATTGTGAGATATGATCACAATGGTGAAGTGGGAAATTGTTTCCAATACTCAGATTGTGTACTTAGGGGTAAATTGGTCATTTTACTTAGGTTCTGGATACATTGGAGTGTTTGATTGATAACATCAGTAAACTATGGTTCTTAAGCTGAATGAGGCAAAAACCATTCGTTTATACTTATTACAGATTTTGAGATATAGGTCCATTAAGTCTGTTAGATATCATTTCACATCTAAGACACACGAAAAGTGATGAGATTCTTAGAGAGAGAGATGGACGTTGTAGACGACGAGACGAGAGAAAGAAGGAGGAAAGACCCGAGAGACGTCTTAGTCGATAAGACGTGAGAGACGGAGAGACTGGGAGAGAGCACGGAGAGAGGGACGAGAGAGAGAAGAGGAGAGAAAAGAATGAGAGGAGAGAGAGGAGAGAGAGAGAGATGAAAAACAAAGAAAACTTGGTGACTTCTACTAGAAAGAAAATGAGAAGCAACACCTTCTCCTTGTGGTGGTAAAGGGTATTTATAGTTACAAAGGATAAAACAACCCTAGTTGGGTCGTGGGCTTTCTTTGGGCTAGAAACATGGGCTTAAGCCCGACACTAAGGCCCAATTAGCTTAAAAGATATTCCCGAAAACTACGTTTTTCTTATACAAGGCTCGGGAATAATAATGACCATCACTTTACATAAAAATACGGCTAACAATCTCCCCCTAAGGGGTGGTCATAACTCTTATGGCTTCACGTCTTGTGACGTCTTAAATCTTAGAGCCTTGTATTATTGGGAATTCTTTTGAAGTTCTTTCCGCATGTTTTTGATCTTGGATCTTGATCTTTGACTTGATATCTTTTAACTTAATCTTGATATCTTGGTCTTTGGCCTTAATTTATCTTGACATTTGAGATCTTTAAATCTTTATCCTTGAATCTTTATGCCTCTTTGCGATCTTGTGTCGTCACCCTCATGCTCAAGGTCTTGAAAGCTTGCTAACAATCCCCCTTAACATTTTTAACACGATTACTTGTACTACATAATGGAAGAAGTAGACTTGATCCACTGGTAAGATATATCATTGTTATTGCTTGGTAATCTTGTATATAATGTTCCTTTGAGGAAGTGCTTGTGCATCAGAGATTACAGAAGACTTGGACATTTGTACTTGAGCTTTCATCATGAATTTATCTTTGTCGATTGAGCATGAGGTCTTGAATCTTGACTCAACTGGAATTAGGTTGTAACACTGCCATTATAATGAAAAATTCGATGTTGTGATAAACAACAGATATGACGAATATGGCTTTGTCATTCATCTTCAAGTTCGGGTTGCGTTAACCTCTTTTCCATATGGACCTATTTTACAGTTTTAAGATACGTTTACTTGTGATCAGGTTGGTTCAATTTAGAAGAACCTCCTTGACAAGGTTTCCTAGCTCAAAGTGTTAGATCCTTAATGAGATTGCAATTCAGATTCACAGTTACTTGCTTTTTTTATTACCGTTAAGTCTCAAAGCAGACAACACGGTCAAGAGTGAATCAGATAAGTTACTATCTTTTTGATTGGACAGTTCGTGTGTAATTCATTATAATGGGACCAAAATCAGATATCCCAGTTGAAACAAGCCTTGATTCAATTTTGAATCTCGACAAGTCACATAACGCAGAGCTGTTTGATGGTGTCTCTAAAAGGATTTAACCTTTCTTCAACTGTGATACTAAATGGTATTAACTCTTGTAGGTTCTGGCAATTATCACATAGGATTTTGAGTAGCTTTGGTCTCTTATGTTATCAGATCTGTGTACTTAATGGTGTTCTCCAAGTGTTTATCTTGGTTTGTGTCCTAGTGTGTATTTCATTTTATGTTCTATGGCTATATTTTCATACTATCCCGTCTGTTGTTGTTGAGTGTGGATAGATCAATATAATAAATCTACATTAGGGGTCTCATTTCAATGTTAAAAAATCTGGTGATCAAATTTAGTTGCACAAGCTGTTATATAGGTGTAAGTCGCATTATAATTGTGATTATGGCAGATATCTTGCTGTGGGGTGTCGATGTTAGGGTGATCATTGTTGAATGGAATTCCTTTTAGTGTCAACATCAAAACAGTCTGCGGTAGGTGACTTGCGAGTTTCTAATATGAATCAAGCTTGTGTCATATTGGATATCGATTTTGGTCCAGTTTATCGAATTGACGACTCAATCAAAAAGATGTATCTATCTGATTTCACTCTTTCCGTGTTTGTTCTGCTTTGAGACGTTTCGATATTAAGAACAAGCAAGTACGGTGAATCTAATGCATACGCGTTAGAGGATCTAACACTTTGAGCTGGAAACAATGTAATGGAGGGTTTTCTAAATTGAACACTTCATGATCACATGTATAGTATTATATTACATGTTAAAATGGTCCTTATGGAACAATGAGGTGAACGCAACCGAACTTAAGATGAATGACAAAAGCCATTTTCGTATCTTTTCTGTTGTTTATCTCTAAACATCAATTTTCAGGTATAGGGACAGTGTTACAAAACATAATTCACAGTTGAGTCAAGATTCAAGACATCATGTCAATAGACAAAGATTAAATTCATGATGAAAGCTCAAAGTACAAATGTCCAAGTTTCTGTATCATCTGATGCACAAGCACTTCTCTCAAAGTGAAAACTAATTTATAACATGATTACCTAGCAATAAAAAATGATATATCTTACCAGTAGATCAAGTCTATTTCTTCCATTATGTAGTACAAGTAATCGTGTTAAAAATGTTAAGGGAGATTGTTAGCAAGCTTTCAAGACCTTGAGCATGAGGGTGACGACACAAGATCGCAAAGAGGCATAAAGATTCAAGGATAAAGATTTAAAGATCTCAAGATAAATCAAGGCCAAAGACCAAGATATCAAGATTAAGTTAAAAGATATCAAGTCAAAGATCAAGATCCAAGATTTCAAAAAACATATCGGTAAGAAACTTCAAAAGAATTCCTATTAAACAAGGCTCCAAGAGTTAAGTACGTAACAAGAGTGATGCATTAGAGTTTGACTCCCCTCTAGGGGGAAGATTGTTAGCAGTATTTTTTTCGTAATAGTGTTGGTCTTATATTATTTCCCGAGCCTTGGTATACAAAGAGAAAAACGTAGTTTTCGGGATATCTTTTAAGCTAATTGGGCCTTAAGTGTCGGGCTTAAGCCCATGTTTTTCTAGCCCCAAGAAAGCCCAGAACCCCAATAGGGTTGTTTTATCCTTTGTAACGATAAATACCCTTTACCATCAAGGGAAGGGTGGTTGATTCTCATTTTCTTTCTAGTAGTGTCCACAAGTTTTCTTTTTTTTTATCTCTCTCTCTCTCTCTCTCTCTCTCTCTCTCTCTCTCTCTCTCTCTCTCTCTCTCTCTCTCTCTCTCTCTCTCTCTCTCTCTCTATCTCTATCTCTCTCTCTTTCTCTCTTTCTCTCTCTCTCTCTCTCTCTCTCTCTCAGAATCTCATCACTTTTCGTTGTCTTTAGCTGTGAAAAGATATCTTTCAGACTTTAATGGACCTTATATCTCAAAATCTGTTAATTAGTATAAACGAATGCGTTTTTGCTCAATCAAGATTAAGAACCTAGTTTATGCTGTTATCACAATGCAAATACTCCAATGTATCCAGAACCTGAGTGAAATGACCAATTTACCCTAAGTAGACAATCTGAGTTTTGGAAACAATTTCCCGCTTTACCATTTTGATCATATCTCACAATCCGTAACTAGTTAGAATCCCATTCAAAAGCTCAAGTTTAAGGTCTCATGAATTATCTACAAATTTTAGTTTTATGTAAAAATAGTACCTAAGTTCATAATTTTTAAGATATATTTGTTTGAAAATCTGGGCATAATTTCAAGTTAGTTTCACCATTTTGATCGTAACTCATTCATCTGGAATGGTTACAGCTCTATCCAAAAAAAACACATGGTCCTCATATGTTGTACCCTTCACCCATATAAAAACCCAGTAGCCTCCAAGCCAAATAGAATTTGTTACAAGTCTAACTATCTGCATTACAAATTCTGGGTATACACTAAGTTTGTTTCCACAGTTTTGGTCATATCTCGATCATTCGCGAAGGAGGTTGGGCTCCAATCCAACCTCACCACTTGGACCTGAGAGAAATTTACCGAATTATTATATATAAAATAACCTGTAGGATTTTAAAGCCCAATTTTATTCCATTTTACTCCGCATCAACTAATCTATCTGCGTAAATAGGTTACAATGACCCATGTTTGATAGTTTAACTAATTTAGACGTAATAACTCATCCGGAGGAGTTAAAATTCTATCAAACTCACCACATGTACCCTCAAACACTTATGTACTTCCACTATTTATTTTTTCTAGAGGTCCAAAAGCAAAAAATGTTAGTAACCAACTATTGTAGTATGTTCTAAAACAGTCCTATAAATCTTTCATAAACAATCCAATCCAACCAAGTTTCTTAACCCATAATATATATGTACAATGTCCAAAACCCACTAAAAGAAGGTTACACAGACAATTACATAGATTATATAGAAATTATACATGATCAAAAATAAAAAGATGAATACAAGAACATGAATATATCCTTACAAAGGAAGGATGATGGAAGAATTCAACAAGAACAATGAATCAAACTCTAGCTTTCAACACAAATGAATACCAATCAACCCAAACTCTAACTCTTATAAATATCTTGATGAACTCATCCCTTAACCCAAAGAGATGATGATTTTTGGTTATCTTTGAGAAAAATGATGGATTGGGAGTTTATATATGATTTAGAGGTGGTGATGTGTTGATTTCCTTTATTAGTCACATGCCACCTCAAGCTAATGAGGTGGTGATGTGTTGACTTGTTTCATTAGTCACACGCCACCTCAAGCTAATGAGGTGGTGATGTGTTGATTTGCTTTATTGTGAAGTTATTACCCTATGGGGTATAATTTAGTCCCGTAATTACTAATGTTAACTCGTTAAGTCACAAAACTTAAAGTCGGGTAACAAAAAAAATTACTTATGTTATAAGAATGTAAAACTTATCAATATACCCTAATTAAGTATATTAGATGAGTAAGTTTAACGGAGTACATAGACGTTGTTTACTATAATTGTAGGTTTAAGTCTTGCGTATAAATGTTAACCGTATATTGTTTAAATAATGGCAAAATTGCAATAGTACATATGAAAAATGATTAAGAAAATAAACATGGTCTAGACACCTAGACTAATCATAGTCTCTATATTGTTTATGATTTGAGATTACGCAGATTGGAATTTAATATATATTATAAAAATAATATCATTTAAATCAAGATAATAATAAGTGGAAAACACGATATTAATACTAATCTGAATTATACAAGCTTGATTCGATTCCCACCCGTTAGAGGATCACGTACGCGTGATTTAGTTTTATGGTGGTCTGAGAAGAGATGCGGATTACTTTTGTCAGCATTTGTTCTTCTCTTTCCAGGTATATTCTGGCCTCGGTGATTAAGTCCTAACGAACTTTGACGAATAAGGTGTTGCTGTCTGTCGAGTTGAAATGCTGTCTAGTGTGAATGAATAAAAAACCAACTCGAGTTTACGACGCATATGAAGATCGCGTATTCGACGTCATAATATTTATTTTACGAGTTCATATGATTGAACGTAAACATTTGATATTTTATTTGTCATGGATAATTATTTTTGTATTTTAATACGAACGGATTTAAGAAATTCTTATTTTATCAATTCGTGAGTCAAAAGAGTTGAAAGCTCGACCGTTAAGACGTTTTGGGATCATAGAATATGTGACGCGCCTGTTATCATTTTTAGGATTGAAATTTGTACCTTTCGGACTACAACGCCTTTTTGTTCCTTAGCCTTGGCCAAACTCGCGTTTTAATGTAATTAACATATTTACATTTCATATGTTAAACGTCACTTAAAATTTAAAGGTTACAAAAGGTTTTATAAGTAAATACGTTTTACAAAAAGAATAAAAATATATATAATGATGAGCCCTCCTAGCTCATATAGCCGGCGGCTATAGTCACCCAACACACACAAACCATTTGATTTTCCCAAGCCACAATCATTACAACTTATACTTCCCAATTTTGCTTAACTACTTCTACACACAAAAGAGGAAAACACATAGATCAATTTTTGTTCTTCCTTTTCCTTGTTCTGTCTTGCTCGGCCGGACACACACACAAACACAAGCATCATCAATAAATTTTGATCTTGAAATCCCTCCTTTTATCACTTAAAGATGATTTAGATAAGTGTAGAAGCAAGTGAAAGTGGTTTCTTGTCTTCCTTCTTTCTTTTTGGGTTCGGCCGAAGCAACAAAACAAACACCCTTGGTGTTTTGATTTTTCTAATCATCAAATGATATTTTGATGATGATTTATTAATCATCTAAGGTGAAATATAATACATGCATACGAATTTATGCATGTATAAATTTTAATGAAATAAAAAGTTTTGATTCGAATGGATTAAAAAGATTAGTGGGGGAGTGAAAATAGAAGATTAGTGAAAGTCTTGGTTTGTGGAAGCTAAGGTTTTGGGTTTTTGTTTGGTTCGAGCCGCGACAACAACAAATAGGAACAAGGCGAGTCCGAGTTTTTGTCCGATCTTTCTTATTTAAGCTTTGTAAGTATTTTAATTTCTAGTATTGCTTTTATTTTCGTGATTCGATCGATTCTTGATAATTGCATGTGATGAAATCCGGATGGATCTTGCGTCGTCTAGTTTAGATTTTGATTCGGACGATTGAGCGAATTGGATATTGTTTATAGACTATTTTAGATGTGTCGAGAATGGATTTTTGGGTCAAAAATGAATTTTGGCGCGTTTTGTAGCTCGTGAATTTGAGCAGAAACTTATGGAACATGTATTTTGAGGTCGGGAGTTTTGTTAACAATCTGATTTTTGTTTTGAAAATATGATAGAACTTATTTTTACGCTTGTTTCGATATAAAATGGGAGCTCCTAACTCCTAATAACGAAGAATCTAGAGCGAAATCGAGATATATACTTTAAGTTAGAAAATTCAGCACTGGCAGAAATTTGATCGTCCGATTTGAGCACTTTCGAATCCGTTTTCGCCATGCGGGAAAGCACGAAAGTTGTCTGGAACGACGTTTCGCCTTTACCGTGCAAATCTTAAGATTTAACGATTTCAAACGAATAAACTAGACTAGTCGCGATTTAGAAAATAAATATATTATATGTATAAAAAGTCAACATAAAAGTCAACGGAGATTTTAATCAACATTAATACGTTATAAGGGCGATTTCGATTAATAAAATAATATCAATTAATATTCTTATGCAAGTAATTATTTTGAGACCATTGGTCGGTTCTAAAAATGGAAAATTTAAATAAATAGTAATTTTTGTTATTTCGGGTATTATAACTCGATGCTTGAACTTAACAACTAGTTGGGCGTCGCTGTTCGACGAGATAAATAAATATTTTTTTTAATTGTAAATAGATGCGAAGACTTACTAAAAGTGGTAACTTTCCAAAAATAGTACTTTTTTAAAGATAGTAACTTTCTGAAAATAGAAAGTTTTTGATTAAGTGGCGTATCATATAAATGAAAGAGAGATCGTACTCAATTTTATAGGGTATTAGGATCTAAGACGCCCAAGTGGATTTCTCATCACATGTGTGTATATCTATATTGTTTTAATAGTTGCGATGTACGCACTATTCGATCGTACCTTATTGTATAGTAATCAAGCGACATAAATTATAGGTAGCAGTTGAGTTCGTTGTTGAGACGTCTTGGGATTGTTTCGGTTATTTTGACCTTCGGCTTCGATCAAGGTGAGTTCATAGCCTCGCTTTTAAACTGTTTTAAATGTTTTATAACCCGCGAGGGGGATACATGTTGTTTTGAAAAATTGAACGCGATGTGTTTTGATACGTGATATGATTCTGCATTATGAGTATATGCCCTTTGTTGTGTGACCGTTAATTACCGAGGAGGTAAAGGCTGAATGCATTAAATAGATCTATTTGGTTTGACAACCATGTTGGGGGTTTGAATCCGATGGTGAACACCCTGTAACGGACATTTTGTATTGAGAATAGGGGTGGTGGCATACTTCTCGGTCAGTATTTTATCTTAAATGATAAATGTGTTAAGGTTCTGTACACGGGCTCAAGTTAGTGGAACTCATGATATAACTTGCCTTGCAAGCAATGTTATTATTGTTTTTGTGGAACCAAATATGCGTTCTGATTGTTATTTGTAAACTCTATGAATTCACTCAACGTTTTATTGACGTTTTTAAGCATGTGTCTCAGGTTTGGGAGCTGTTGATGGCTTGGAAGGAAAGGAACGCAGATATCAGGGATTGTGTTTGGGTGAAAATTTATACATCTTATAAAAATGAGATTTGTAAGAAAGTCGTGTTGTGACTTACTAGAAATGAAATTTCTAAAAGTTGTTTGGGACCTAAATAACTCTGATTTTCCTTATATAAATAAAATAAATTTTATTTTATAAACGTATTATTTGATCGTTTACTGGGACCCGTGTGCTTGTATTATGAAGTAGCACCCCAAAGTGGTATTCCGCTGCGTTGTGAATTTTGGGGGTGTTACAGAGTGGTATCAGAGCACGAGTTGTAGCAAACTAAGTCGTTTTACAAAACTTAGACTACAACTATTTTCGGAAATTGTCACGAGTCTTTCACCGTTGTCTGATATCCGCGCGCGTGTCGTTCTCGATCCTTAGATGCCTTGTGTGATGCCTTTAATTGCAATCTATGTGCGACAAGTGGATACTCTTGTATAAAGTAATAACATTATATACGTATAGATATATATATATATATATATATATATATATATATATCTATTCTATATATACTATATATAAATTATTTACTTTATATATATATACGGCATCCGTTCTATGATGTATGGTTACATACATAACTTGGTATTCGCTTCTCGCGAAGAGTTTAATTTCTTTAAGCATTTAAGGCGATATAATGAAATCATCTTAATATATGATGTGCATAATTTCACATACGATAAAAATATATATATGATGATTACTAATATAAGTATTTCCTTTCTTTGTAGTATCATGGACGTGCCCCCATCACCAGACCGTGTATTTGACTTCCCTATGGATGAGCCGCATCCCGCTTATAACTTCTTTGCGCCTGGACCGCTGCCCGGTTATGTCGGTAACCCAAACAACACAAACGGGTGGATTGAGGTAGATGTGCCATTGTTAGGAGAGTTGGGCGAGATGGGCGAGCCTTTAGGAGCTGAGGTAGATGAGCCACCGGTTGACCCGGTGATCGACGAGTTAGCAGAGCCGATAGTTGAGGTAGAGGAGCAAATGGTCGCCCCAGTGATGGACATAGAGGAGGACTTAGCCATGCTATTTGGTGAGGATGATTTTAGCAACGATGGCCTCGATGATGACGAGGATGATGATGATGTTTGGGAGATGGAAGAGGAGTGGTTGATGGCACCCGTCACACCACCTTCGATGCTAGTTATGCCCCCACCAACCACTTACGAGGTAGGAGGTTCATCTACCGCTGCTGCTAAAGGACATTCTCTTACCCTCTTAACACCTGAAGTTCCTGTGCCTCCGTCGGTGATTGAGGATTTATGTACCCGCATAGGTAATCTAGAGTATGGTCATGGGCAACTAGTGAAGAAGGTGATCACGGTGAGCGATGCTGAGGTGGCTGATAGCATTGCTATTGGGGATATTTGTTCTAGAGTTTCTACTGTGGAGGGTCAGATGCAAGTCATAGCATCTCAGATGGTTCAGGTGGCGAGTGGACTGGAGCAGGTCGGGGCTCATGTGGAGCAGGGTTAGCAGGCTGCAACCCAAAGGGATGAGATGATTGCGGGATTGAGTCAGCAAGTACAGACACTTTAAGCCGTCGTGCAGCATAGAGACATGCAGATTCAGCAGCTACAGACTTTGGTTGCCGAGATGAGTAGTCGCGAGGGTACTTTGATGCAGTGTATACTTGGATTGGATAGACGCCTCGCTGATGTGGAGAGGAGATCTTCGGGACCTCAGTAGTCCTGTTGGTCGTATGTTTTGATTTTGTTGGATTGTGACCATTTTGTATAGTTCACTAAACTACTAGTGCCAGTTAGTAAGGTCACGCTGTCGGGTGTATTTTGTGTTTGTAAACACCGCAGCCTTTCGGATATTTATGTAGGATCTGGTAGTAGACACTTAGAAATCATTATGATTTGATGTACCGGTCTTGGAACCAAAGATTTTAATTCTTGGGGGAATTTTGGTTGTATGTGTATCACCCTCATTATTATTATTATAGTTATGGAAGATTATGGTTATTCTTGATTATAAGTTTTGTGTGATTGTATATGTTGTTGCCCTTTAGTGATCTTGTTACAAGACTGACTTGACCCCGAGTGTTGAATGATTCCAGTTGACGAATCCTTCGCACGTGTATGTTACTTGTTTGCATAGTCCATAAGTGGGTGTTGTTTTTGACACCACCTGCCGAGACCTGTTGTCACAATACTTATTAAATGATGTTTTAAGATTGATGATTTTCAAAAAAAAATGTGACCGCTTATAACGAAATTAACGTGCGTGTGATTAACTGAATGTCGTAATGTAAATAGTGTATTGAAAAATGTTTGTGTAACCTCTCTCGTGTAAACAATAGTTAATAGTGTTTTCAAATTTCATAAAAATGACCTTGTGGTGTCAAACAAAAATTTCTTCAAAAAACAATATATATAATTTAATATATATTCTATATTCTTTATATATATATATATTATATATGTGTGTGTGTGTGTGTGTGTATGTGTGTGTGTGTGTGTGTATAAGTAAATGATGAGAATGGATGATGGAATGATGCTATCTTCTTTTCTCTCTTTTAAAATAACCAAATTTTTATTTTTACCTTTTTTATATATACAGAGAAAATGACTTACGCTTGTAGCGTATGAAAAAGGAATGTTTTGACGAGGATGGACATGACGTCGTTTGGTCCTCAATTATACATAACCTAATCAACTATGCATAATTCAGGAAGAACCACGTTATGTCGGATTAATCGTCACTCTTAAAATGCTAGATAATTGGGATAAATGTTTGGGTCAAGCTTTTGGAAGGAGAAAATGCTTTTACCCCTGCTACGGATTCTTGTGCAAGTAACCTTACTCCTATTGACAGCATGGACAGAGTCTCATGTGAGTCGTTGTGACCGAGTAGTCCCGAAGGGAAAATACCAACGGTATTGTTCGGAACGAGTATGTCTAGAAAGGAGTGAAGTCTAGTCCGTGGTAATGTAGATCGGCGGTTGTTATAAAGATATGTGTCGAGATCAAGTGTGGTTGGTGTGCTAGTGAGCAATTGTAGAATTGAGTCATCGGGGGTGCGAACCGGAAGCTTGTTGTAGCAAGACTTGGTGTGAGTCAGACCTAACATCGCATTGCCGCATAACTGGAAAAATTACAAGGGGTTAGAACGGTATAGAGGTGGTGGGGGGGGGGCCATCGTGCATGGACACGTATAGACATACCAAAGTCACTGAATAGGTGGTAAGGTGGTTAGATGATGAGTTACCATGAAAACCGGATACGGCAACTGAAAGGGAATCTTCTGTAGGAGTCGCAAGGTTTCCGAGGTGGGTGGAAGTCAAGGTGGTTAGTTCTGAGGTTCAAAGTGAGAAATGGAGAAGACTTCTCCTACATTAAATGTGTATTGCTATTGATGTAGCAACCGATGGCCGTGAAGAAGACTTCCTTCCCTGAAATGGAAAGTAGTGGTAGTATAGTTGTGAATATACCTGGATCGTCAAGGATTAGTAATAAGAAACTGAGCGACACCTGATTAAGGTTTGGCTGTGGTGGTCCTTACCCTTAGACGTAGAGACCCAAAGTGCCTATATAAGGGCGAAGATTGGAGATTCCAGCCGAATGGCAACATCCGTTTCCATCCTGGAGAAACAATCAAAGTAGCTAACGCCTTAGTTTCGTGCGGTATTTAATAAACCCTCCATTTTTTACAAATATAACAGACGGTGACTTATTTGGGGTTTATTTCATAGTTCAACAATCATAATCATAGAAAACGTTCGTAAGAGACGTTTTGGAAAATTTAGTTATCATTCATTATTCATCAGAGTTTTTACAAAAGAGAGTCCCAAAATCTAGTACAAAGTTTGGACTGATAACGTTGTATGCCATCTTCAAGTGCCATGCACAAGTTGCTCAATTAACCTTAGATAAAAATGCTAAAAATCACACTAAAGGTTGAGTGGTAATTCATAGGTTTAGTTATGTAGTTTGAATGCAATTTCAATTGTGGGTTAAAATTTACAGTTGTTTACGCCCATAGTTAGTAATAATTGCATGCATGTACCATTTATCATAAAAAATTCTTATGCTTTATGCTCATGACACCAAGCCTTAGGTTTATTAATAACACAAATAATTGCCCCAACGGGTGTCTTTGCCAAAACACCCGCATAGTTATTCAAATGATGTGCTATTGGTTACCGACAGTATAGGTACACCAACGGGGAGTCCAGTCCAAATAGATCTATTCACAGCATTCGCGCTTACCCCGACGAGTAATTAACGGTTCATGATATGGGGTCTTAATGGCAAAAGTAGGTACTTAAGCAATAATGAATCAGGATAGCATAAAGAAAATAATTGACCATTCTGGTGTATAGCATGTATCCCCTCGCGGGTTATAAAACATTTGAAAGATTGAAATGAGAGGCTATGAACTCACCTTAAAGGGAATATGATGATGCGCACATGTATATGGAATAAAAGTTAAACGTTCGTCACGAACCTGTGGTATATGTCAAGTCTTAGTTGATTGATTATGTTTCAAATTTCATAAAGTTTAACGTATTATTTTGATGATAATTTATGGAATTATTGCATCACTGTTCGGGCTATCATAATTCAGAGGCCACGCAGTATCGTTTGAGGAGTCAGGCTACTTTAAATCGTAAACCCAACAAACTCGTCAAAACGAATACTCAAATGAAACCCCTCACATGAAATTCCCTAGTAGCGTGATATGATAAGATTATAAGTTTCTTCAAAAGTTAGTCGATGATAAATTACGTTAAATATATAACGTAATTAATTTATAATGCGTCGATTGTTGATTAATAACGACAAATGTGTCGGGTTTTAACAAAATCAAGTTTTATAATATTTATATATATTTTTATAATTTATATAAAAATATATTATTTTATATTTTTAAGAATATCAAATTGGCAATATATACCCTTGATTTATAAACATTTACAAAACTAGTCCTTTTAATATATAAAGTATATATTAAATAATCCCTTGACTTTAGAACTTGGCAAAACAATCCCTCATAGTTATAAGTTTAATAAAATGACATTTTTAGCCCTTGTAGTTAATAATTTCCAAAAGTTACAATATATACCCCTTGCATGTAAATATTTTACAAATCTAGTCCAAAATCTATGCAAGCTTATTATTAGGATTTCCAAAAGAGTTTTTGCAGGTTTATAGCTTATTCTAATAAGCTCAATTAACTTAGAAAAATAGCTTTTACAAGCTTTTAGCTTATAAAAATGGTTTTCGAGTTCAAAATGCCAAAACGGGTTCATTTGGTTCGAAAAATTAATCCATTCAAAGCAATAAACTCGAATTCAGGTTCTATAAGCTTGTCTACTGTTATAAGCTTATTAGAATAGCTAATAATAACAGCTTGTGATTATGGATTTAAAGAAAACGTGTTTTTAGGGTTTCAAG
The DNA here is from genome assembly GCA_026074375.1 of Tanacetum coccineum. Classification (NCBI taxonomy): domain Eukaryota; kingdom Viridiplantae; phylum Streptophyta; class Magnoliopsida; order Asterales; family Asteraceae; genus Tanacetum; species Tanacetum coccineum. The sequence goes on along the minus strand of BQNB010007954.1, from coordinate 37,691 downwards.
GGTTCGTTTGGTTTGGAAACTTATACACGCATGAGTTTTGACTTCAATCTTTTAACAAGAGTTCTAATATGATCATAAAGGACATATTAAGGATTTAAAACAATAGACAAGCTTATAGAACCATAATTCAAGCTTATTGCTTTAGAAATGGGTCGAATAGGGTGATTTTGTACTCGTACGCCTAGGGTTTTATTTCTTGATTTTTTGCCTTCACTCTTGCTCTTAGAACTCTTTAGGACTTCCTTGAATAGCTTAAAACTCCATTGATAGAAAGATAGAAAGATTGAAGGTGTGAGTTTGAAGTGAGGGTATGCGTCCTTATTTATAGTGTCGAATGGAACTTGGAGCCCAAGTTGAATGTCATGCTTAGTGTCAAGTCTAGGGGCTTATTAGGAGAAGCTATGTTGATGAGTTTTGAGGTCTAGAGACTAGTCATGAAGTGTTAGAGGGGGTTTTGGAGGGGTGAGGTGTCGCGGCTTAACAAGAACAACAAGGAGGGGATGTGGCGTGTTTTGTGGCCAAGGAATGGAAGAAAGGGGCTTGTAAGCTACTTAGGAGCTGAAGTAGCTTAGTCATAGTGAATCTTGTAAGCTAGGTTAAGTTTAAAATGGGTAGAAATGGTAGAAAATGGGTGGCGGGTTCAAGTTTGGAACGGGTTAGGGTTTAGGGTTTTGAATTCATGTACATTGGTGTAAAAAGGAGAGAATCATGGTTTAAATGTCGTGCATTGAATGCTTGTACCTTGTGCTTAAATATCTTGCACTAAATCATTTGAAAAACAAAGGTAAAACGGCTATTTTGATTATCGTGCTTCATTAATTTGTACATTATGCATAAAATGGCTTGTACATTATTTTTAGAGGGAATTCGTATTTGAATATCATGCATAGATTACTTGTACACTTGCTTTGGTTACTTGTGCATTCATATCGTATGTTTATATTACATAAAATTAGGGTTTAGGTATAAACGTTATCGAGTAACGTTCATTTGATAATATTGTATTGAAAACTATGTTAAATAAATAACGTATGTGATAAAATAAGTAACAAATCATTAACTTGACATGTTATGATGTTTGCTTGACATAAACATATATAGAGATGGTATGGGTAGGTTGCGAGAGCTCATTTACTTTAGAGATGCAAGTTACGTTGTATAATGAGATAAAGCAAAAATTTTCCCTGTATAAAGGTGGTTTACATTGCAGCTAATTTAATAGATTGATAATACAGTGCATCTAATTTAATAGATGGATATTTACATTGATGAAAATTATGGGTTTTTATAGTCTCATTCCCTTAAAAGAAATCTCGTCCCAAGATTTAGTTGGATGTCGGAGTGATGTTTGAAAACAGACGTGGATACTTGGCACGAATTTGATCTTCGCGTTCCCATGTAAATTATGGTCCTCTTTTAGAGTCCCATCGTACTTTAATTATAGGAATACGACTTTGTTTTAGTTATTTGACTTCTCGATCCATAATTTCCACTGGTTCTTCTTCAAAATTGAGTTTGTCATCAAGCCAAAGTTCTTTCATTGGAATGACGAGAGATTCGTTAGATAAGCATTTCTTTAGATTAGAAATGTGGAAAGTACTGTGGACATTTCTGAGTTCTTCAGGAAGCTCAAGTTTATATGCCACTGGACCAATCCGTTCAAGGATTTTGAATGGTCCAATGTACCGAGGGTTAAGTTTTACTTGCTTTCCAAAACGAATGACACCTTTACGAGGTGACACTTTTAGCATAACACGATCTTCTACTTAGAATTCTAAAGGCTTTCGTCTTACTTTGGCATAACTTCTTTGCCGATCTCTTGCAGCTTGCAAGTGTTGTCGAATTTGTACTATCTTTTTAGTGGTTTCATAGATTATTTCTGGTCCCGTAAGTTGAACATCTCTAACTTCGGTCTAGCAAATAGGTGATCTGCACTTTCGACCATAAAGTGCCTCCAATGGTGCTGCCTTAATACTGGCATGGTAACTGTTATTGTAAGAAAATTCTACCAATGGTAAGTGTTTTTCCCATCTTTTTCCAAAATCTATAATACAAACTCAAAGCATATCTTCAAGTGTTTGGATGGTCCTTTCACTTTATCCATCGGTTTCAGGATGATATGCCATACTCATGTCTAATTGTATACCTAAGGCACTCTGCATTGATTGCCAGAATCTGGATGTGAAACGACTGTCGTGATCCGAGATGATGGATATTGGCACGCTATGCCGGGAGACTATTTCTTTGATGTATAACCTTGTAAGGGTTTCCATACTATCTGTCTCTCGGGTAGGGATGAAATGTGTGGATTTAGTAAGACGATTGACACTGACCCAGATTGTGTCATGTCCACTTGATGTTTTGGGAAGTTTTGTGACAAAATCCATTGTTATTCTTTCCCATTTCCACATAGGAATCTCAGGTTGTACCAGTAAGCCGGATGGCTTCTGGCATTCAGCTTTAACTTTAGAGCATGTTAAACACTTGCCAACATACTCAGCGATGATTGCCTTTATGTTAGGCCACTAATAGAGTTTCTTCAGATCTTGATACATTTTGTCAGAACCCGGGTGAATGGAATACTTTGATTTATGAGATTCATGCATGATCAAGTCCCTCAGATTACCAAAGAGTGGTAACCAGCTTCGGTTCTTAATACAACGAGTTCCATCAGAACGTACTTCAAACGTTTTGTCCATTCCTCATAAATTCTCAGCCTTGACGTTTTCTTCTTTGAGTGCTTCATTTTGAGCTTCGAGAATTTGTGATGGTAACTTTGTATGAATGGTCATAACTAATGATCTAACTCAGAGTGGTTTGATTTGTTCCTTTAGGCTTAAGGCATCTGCTACAACATTTGCCTTTCCAAGGTGATAACGAATTTCACAATCGTAATCTGCAAGCAATTCTAACCAACGACGTTGTCTCATGTTCAATTCTTTCTGATTAAGAATATGTTGAAGACTTTTGTGATCGGTGAAAACCGTACACTTTGTGCCGTAGAGATAGTGTCTCCAGATTTTAAGAGCGAACACAACTGCTCCTAATTCGAGATCATGAGTGGTATAGTTTTCTTCATTAGGCTTGAGTTGTCGGGATGCATATGCAATAACTTTTTCTCTTTGCATTAACACTGCTCCCAGACCTTGATGAGATGCATCACAGTAAACAACAAAATCGTCGTTTCCTTCTGGTAATGCTAAGATTGGAGCTTCACATAGCTTCTGCTTAAGTAGTTGAAAAGCCGACTCTTGGTCTTTGCCCCAGATATACTTCTTGTTTTTCTGGGTTAATTCAGTCAAAGACTTTGTAATCTTTAAAAAATCCTTGATAAATCTTCGGTAGTAGCCGACGAGTCCTAAGAATTGACGTATCTCTGTAGGTGTAGCAGGAGATGCCCAATTCTTAACTGCTTCAATCTTGGCGGGGTCAACATGAAGTCCTTGGTTATCAATTAAGTGTCCAAGAAATTGCGCGATACAGATCCAGAAATCACACTTGGAGAATTTGGCATATAATTTCTCCTTCTTGAGTAATTCTAGGATTATTCTCAAATGATTTGCGTTCTCTTCTTTGTTACAAGAGTAGATGAGAATATCATCGATGAATACTATCACAAATTTATCCAAGTATAGTTTACACACACGATTCATGAGATCACGTGACATAACTGCAGGTGCGTTAGTTAAACAATGCATTACTATGAACTCATACGTGTCTTTACCTTATTCTAAGTTTGTCTTAGGAATATCTTCATCCCTTACTCTTAGTTGATGATAACCTGATCTTAAGTCAATCTTCGAGTAGACACTCGAACCTTGAAGTTGGTCGAATAAATCATCGATCCTTGGTAATGGGTAACGATTCTTTATAATAAGTTTATTCAACTCCCGATAATCGATACACATTCTAAAAGATCCGCCTTTCTTTTTGACAAATAAGACAGGAGCTCCCCAAGGCGAAGTACTTGGTAGAATAAAACCTCGGTCTGCTAATTCTTGAAGTTGATTAGATAGTTCCTGCATTTCTGAAGGAGCTAATCTGTAAGGTGCATGAGCTACTAGTGCCGCTCCTGGAATTAAGTCGATTCGAAATTCTACTTGACGAACTGGGGGTAAGCCAGGTAGATCTTCAGGAAAAACTTCCGGAAGTTCTCTGACTACTGGTATGTCTTCCAGTCGTTTATCGTCTGACTTCTTTTCCATTACTTGGGCTATGAAAACTTGACATCCCCTGGATATATACCTTTCGGTTTTTATACAGGATATGAGGCTTAGTTGAGATTTACTTCGATCACCTCGGATGATTAAAGTTTCACCGTTGATAGGAATGTGAAAAACTTTCTCATTGCAGAGAATTTTGGCATGATACTTGGACAACTAGTCCATACCGATGACAATGTTGAAACTACCGAGTTTAATCGGCATGAGGTCAATTTCGAAAGATTGATTTATCAAGGTTAGGGTGCAACCCAGGATAACGGTGTTTGTGCTTACTAGGTTTCCATCAGCCATTTCGATATCGTAAAAGGTATCTATTGTAATAGGTGGGATATTTAGCATAGAGGCAAGATATATGGATATGAAGCTCTTATCGGCTCCAGAATCAAATAATACTCTAGCTAGATGTTGGTTTAGGAGAAACATACCCGTAACTACGTTCGGGTCTTGATGAGCATTTCTATCCCTTAGCATGTAGGTTCTTCCATGGGCATTGATGTTGGTCTTTCGGCACTGATTTGTATAATTCCCTTTCTCTCCGCAGGCATGACAAATAACTGTTACTGGTAGCTGATTACTTCTAGTGGCTGGCCTCTTGTTTCGGCAGCTCTTGGTCAAATGGCCCACCTTGTTGCAAGTATTACACTTAATAGTACAAGGTCCTGTGTGATGCAGAATACATCTCCTACACAATGAGAGGTTCCCGGCATACCTATTATTTTCAGCTGGAGTGGCAGCATAAGCTCTGACAGCTTCCTACCTTCTGTTTTGTTGTGGTTGGTGATTATTATAGCGGTTATTGGTGTTGGTGTTACGGTAGTTGTTATTGAAAGTTCTTCTATCGTCAAACTTTCGTTTATGATCGCTTGACACTTGTATCAAAGCGTTCTTTGTTACCTGATCTATTAGCCTCTGGGCTATGTTAATGGCTTCCTCTAAAGTTTGAGGCTTCAAGGCGGTAACATTCCCTTCAATGCTTCGAGGTAATCCTCCGATGAAAGCTTCCAGGAGTTTCTCGGTGTTTGGTACCATGTTTGGGCATAAGGCTGCTAATTCTTGGAATCTTCTAGTGTAAGGTTTAAGATCATTTCCCTTTACAGTCAGATTGTAAAGTTCATCTTCCATCTTTCTGACTTCAGTTCGGGGACAATACTTGTTTGTTAAGAGTCTTTTCAACTCAGGCCAGGTGATTTGATTGGCTTGATCTACTCCTATCGGTTGGGCGTATGCATTCCACCAGGACAAAGCATCATCAGTTAAGGTACCAGTAGCAAATGTTACTTTGTTTTCCTCGGCACATTTGCTTTGAGAGAATACTGATTCGGTTCGTTCAAACCAGCGAATGAGGCCAACTGCTTCTTCCGTACCATTGAAGTAGAAAGGTTGATAGCTAATGAACTCTTTATAGTTTCCTATTTTTGCTATAGGAGTTCCAGTAGTTCCGGTGTTCCTGTTGGGATTACTAGTACTTGCCATTGTTGCAACTTGTGCTTCCAGAGCCGTGGTGACACTATCAGCAACTAGTTTTCTAATGGCAGCTTGAGTCATGGCAAGTGCTTCAGATGTTGATGTCCTTTTTGGGAGGCATTCTATCAACATAAATAAACACAAAATGTAAGAATAATATCAAAATCCTTTCCTTTAATATGCATAAAATTCAGGCTTTCTTTTTAAACTTTAAGCATTTTTAACAATAGTGATATATGAATTCTAACAAGTATCTGACTTATTAGATTTCTCGGAGACTAGTTCATTTTCTAGGGGTCACGATATGATTCATAAGGATAAAGATGAAGATATGAGAAATCGGAATATAAGATATAAAAACAACAAGGTATAACAAACAGGATTGCCATTGTAGTTATCAATAACTTGCCTTTGTACTGATACATAGTCAATTTTGACAAGTGTTGTTATTTATACCACACATCCCGTGGCTAGGTTCTAAAAACTATAACTAGGATCTAGTCTAGTAGCTTGATGGTGTCCTTCCTAGTTGATTTGAGTTCATGGATTGCATTCAGAGACTTTCCTTGTCTTCATTGTGACAATCTGATGTCGATTATTTATACCACACATCCTGTGGCCAGATTCGTCACCAAGAAGACAAGGAAAGTCTTCTGAATACAATCCATGAACTTAAAATCAACAAGGAAGGACCATCAAGCTACTAGACTAGATCCTAGTTATAGTTTTTAGAACCTAGCTACAGGATGTGTGGTATAAATAACAACACTTGTCAAATTTTGACTATGTACAGTACAAAGGCAAGTTATTTATAATACAATGGAAATCCCGCTATACCTTGTTGTTTTTCATATCCAATATTCTGATTTCTCATATCTTCATCTTCATCCTTATGAATCATATTGTGACCCCTAGAAAATGAACTAGTCTTCGAGAAATCTAATAAGTCAGATACTTGTTAGAATTCATATATCACTATTGTTAAAAATGCTTAAAGTTGAAAAATAAGCCTTGCATTTTAAGCATTTTAAGGAAGGACTTGTGATATTATTCTTATTAAGTGTTGTCTTATGTTGATAGAATGCTTCCCAAAAGGACATCAACATCTAAAGAACTAGCCATGACTCAAGCTGCCATCAGAAAACTAGTTGCTGATAGTGTCACCACGGCTCTGGAAGCACAAGCTGTAATAATGGCAAGTACTAGTAATCCCAACAGGAACACCGGAACTACTGGAACTCCTGTAGAAAAAACAGGAAACTATAAAGAGTTCATTAGCTGTCAACCTTTTTACTTTAATGGTACAGAAGGAGCAGTTGGCCTCATTCGCTGGTTTGAATGAACCGAATCAGTATTCTCTCAAAGCAAATGTGCCAAGGAAAACAAAGTAACATTTGCTACTGGTACCTTAACTAATGATGCTTTGTCCTGGTGGAATGCATACGCCCAACCGATGGGAGTAGATCAAGCCAATCAAATCACCTGGACTGAGTTGAAAAGACTCTTAACAAACAAGTATTGTCCCCGAACTAAAGTCAGAAAGATGGAATATGAACTTTACAATCTGACTGTAAAGGGAAATGATCTTAAACCTTACACTAGAAGATTCCAAGAATTAGCAGCCTTATGCCTAAACATGGTACTAAACACCGAGAAACTCCTGGAAGCTTTCATCGGAGGATTACCTCAAAGCATTGAAGGGAATGTTACCTCCTCGAAGCCTCAAACTTTAAAGGAAGCCATTAACATAGCCTAGAGGCTAATGGATCAGGTAACAAAGCACACTTCGATACAAGTGTCAAGAGATCATAAACGAAAGTTTGATGACAGAAGAACTTTCAATAACAACAACTACCATAACACCAACACCAATACCCACTACAATAATCACCAACCACAACAAAACAGAAGGCAGGAAGCTGTCAAAGCTTATGCTGCCACTCCAGCTAAAAATAATAGGTATGCCGGGAACCTCCCATTGTGTAGGAGATGTATTCTGCATCACACAGGACCTTGTACTATTAAGTGTAATACTTGCAACAAGGTGGGCCATTTGACCAAGAACTGCCAAAACAAGAGGCCAGCCACTAGAAGTAATCAGCTACTAGTGACAGTTATTTGTCATGCCTACGGAGAGAAAGGGCATTATACAAATCAGTGCCGAAAGACCAACATCAATGCCCAGGGAAGAGCCTACATGCTAAGGGATAGAAATGCTCATCAAGACCCGAACATAGTTACGGGTATATTTCTCCTAAACCAACATCTAGCTAGAGTATTATTTAATTCCGGAGCTGATAAAAGCTTCATATCCATATCTCTTGCCTCTATGATAAATATCACGCCTATTACAATAGATACCTTTTACGATATTGAAATGGCTGACGAAAACCTAGTAAGAACAAACACCGTTATCCAGGGTTGCACCCTAACCTTGCTAAATCAATCTTTCAAAATTGACCTCATGCCGATTAAACTCGGTAGTTTTGATGTTGTCATTGGTATGGATTGGTTGTCTAAGTATCATGCTAAAATTATTTGTAACGAGAAAGTCGTTTACATTCCTATCAACAGTGAAACTTTAATCATCTGAGGTGATCGGAGTAAAACTCGACTAAGCCTCATATCCTGTATAAAAACCGAAAGGTATATATCAAGGGGATGTCAAGTTTTCATAGCCCAAGTAATGGAAAAGAAGTCAGATGAGAAACGACTGGAAGACATACCAGTAGTCAGAGAATTTCCAAAAGTTTTTCCTAAAGATCTACCTGGCTTACCCCCAGTTCGTCAAGTAGAATTCCAAATTGACTTAATTCCAGGAGCAGCACCCGTAGCTCGTGCACCTTACAGATTGGCTCCTTCAGAAATGCAAGAACTATCTAATCAACTTCAAGAATTAGCAGACCGAGGTTTTATTCGACCAAGTACTTCGCCTTGGGGAGCTCCTGTCTTATTTGTCAAAAAGAAAGACGGATCTTTTAGAATGTGTATCGATTATCGGGAATTAAATAAACTTACTGTAAAGAATCGTTACCCATTACCCAGGATCGATGACTTATTCGACCAACTTCAAGGTTCGAGTGTCTACTCGAAGATTGACTTAAGATCAGGTTATCATCAACTGAGAGTAAGGGATGAAGATATTCCTAAGACTGCTTTCAGAACAAGATACGGACACTATGAATTTCAAGTGATGCCATTTGGTTTAACTAACGCACCTGCTGTATTCATGGATCTCATGAATCGTGTGTGCAAACCATACTTGGATAAATTTGTGATAGTGTTCATCGATGATATTCTCATCTACTCTCGTAACAAAGAAGAGCACGCAAATCATTTAAGAATAATCCTAGAATTACTCAAGAAGGAGAAATTATATGCCAAATTCTCTAAGTGTGATTTTTGGATCAGTATCGTGCAATTTCTTAGACACTTAAATGATAGTCAAGGACTTCATGTTGAGCCCGCCAAGATTGAAGCCATTAAGAATTGGACATCTCCCACTACACCCACAGAAATACGTTAATTCTTAGGACTCGCCGGCTACTACCGAAGATTTATCAAGGATTTCTCAAAGATTTCAAAGTTTTTGACTGAATTAACCCATAAAAACAAGAAGTATATCTGGGGAGAAAGGCAAGAAACAACTTTTCAACTGTTGAAGCAAAAGCTTTGTGAAACTCCAATTTAGAATTACCAAAAGGAAACAATGATTTTGTTGTTTACTGTGATGCATCTCATCATGGTATGGGAGCAGTGTTAATGCATAGATAAAAGGTTATTGCATATGCATCCCGACAACTCAAGCCTAATGAAGAAAACTATACCACTCATGATCTCGAATTAGGAGCAGTTATGTTCGCTCTTAAAATCTGGAGACACTATCTCTATGGCACAAAGTGTACGATTTTCACGGATCAGAAAAGTCTTCAACATATTCTTAATCAGAAAGAATTGAACATGAGACAACGCCGTTGGTTAGAATTACTTACAGATTACGATTGTGAGATTCGTTATCACCTTGGAAAGGCAAATGTTGTAGCAGATGCCTTAAGCCAAAAGGAACGAATCAAACCACTCCGAGTTAGATCATTAGTTATGACCATTCATACAAAGTTACCATCACAAATTCTCGAAGCTCAAAATGAAGCACTCAAAGAAGAAAACATCAAGGTTGAGAATTTATGAGGAATAGATAAAACGTTTGAAGTACGTCCTAATGGAACTTGTTGTATTAAGAACCAAAGCTGGTTACCACTCTTTGGTAATCCGAGGGACTTAATCATGCACGAATCTCATAAATCAAAGTATTCCATTCACCCAGGTTCTGACAAAATGTATCAGGATCTAAAGAAACTCTATTGGTGGCCTAACATGAAGGCAATCATCGCTGAGTATGTTGGCAAGTGTTTAACATGCTCTAGAGTTAAAGCTGAATATCAGAAGCCATCCGGCTTACTGATACAACCTGAGATTCTTATGTGGAAATGGGAAAGAATAACAATGGATTTTGTCACAAAACTTCCCAAAACATCAAATGGACATGACACAATCTGGGTCATTGTCGATCCTCTTACCAAATCCGCACATTTCATCCCCATCAAAGAAACCGATAGTATGGAAACCCTCACAAAGTTGTACATCAAAGAAATAGTCTCCCAGCATGGCGTGCCAATATCCATCATCTCGGATCGTGACAGTCGTTTCACATCCAGATTCTGGCAATCAATGCAGAGTGCCTTAGGTACACAATTAGACATGAGTACGACATATCATCCTAAAACCGATGGACAAAGTGAAAGGACCATCCAAACACTCGAAGATATGCTTCGAGCTTGTATTATAGATTTTGGAAAAGGATGGGAAAAACACTTACCATTGGTAGAATTTTCTTACAATAACAGTTACCATGCCAGTATTAAGGCAGCACCATTTGAGACACTTTATGGTCGAAAGTGCATATCACCTGTTTGCTGGGCCGAAGTTAGAGATGTTCAACTTACGGGACCAGAAATAATCCATGAAACCACTGAAAAGATAGTGCAAATTCGACAACACTTGCAAGCTGCAAGAGATCGGCAAAGGAGTTATGCCAATATAAGACGAAAGCCTTTAGAATTCCAAGTTGGAGATCGTGTTATGTTAAAAGTGTCACCTCATAAAGGTGTCATCCGATTCGGAAAAAAAGGAAAGCTTAATCCCCGATACATTGGACCATTCAAAATCCTTGAACGGATTGGTCCAGTGGCATATAAACTTGAGCTTCCTAAAGAACTCAGAAATGTCCACAGTACTTTCCACATTTCTAATCTAAAGAAATGCTTATCAGACGAATCTCTCGTCATTCCAATGAAAGAACTTCGGCTTGAGGACAAACTCAATTTTGTAGAAAAACCAGTGGAAATTATGGATCGAGAAGTCAAAAAACTGAAACAAATTCGTATTCCTATAATTAAAGTACGGTGGGACTCTAAAAGAGTACCATAATTTACATAGGAACGCGAAGATCAAATTCGTGCCAAGTATCCACATCGGTTTTCAAACATTACTCCGACATCCAACTAAATCTCGGGACGAGATTTCTTTTAAGGGAGGGAGACTATAACAACCCGCAATTTTCATCAATGTAAATATCCATATATTAAATTAGATGCAATGTATTATCCATCTATTAAATTAGATGCAATGTAAACCACCTTTATATAGGGAAATTTTTTGCTTTATCTCATTATGCAACGTAACTTGCATCTCTAAAGTAAACGAGCTCACGCAACCTACCCATACCATCTCTATCTATGTTTATGTCAAGCAAACATCATAACATGTCAAGTCAATGATCTATTACCTATTTTATCACATACGTTATTTATTTAACATAGTTTTCAATACATTATTATCAAATGAACGTTATCCGTTAATGTTTATGCATAAACCCTAATTTTATATAATATAAACATACAATATGAATGTACAAGTAACCAAAGTAAGTGTACAAGTAATCTATGCATGAAATTCAAATAAGAATTCCCTCTAAAAATAATGTACAAGCCCTTTTATGCACAATGTACAAGTTAATGAAGCACGATAATCAAAATAGCCATTTTACCTTCGTTTTTCAAATGATTTAGTACAATACATTTAAGCACAAGGTACAAGCATTCAATGCACGGCATTTAAACCATGATTCTATCCTTTTTACACCAATGTACATGAATTCAAAACCCTAAACCCTAACCCATTCCAAACTTGAACCCGCCACCCATTTTCTACCATTTCTACCCATTTTAAACTTAACCTAGCTTACAAGCTTTACTATGACTAAGCTACTTCAGCTCCTAAGCAGCTTACAAGCCCATTTCTTCCATTCCTTGGCCACAAAACAAGCCACACCCCCTCTTTGTTAGTTTTGTAAGCCCGCGGCGCCCTCACCCTTCACAAAACTACTCTCCAACACTTCATGGCTAGTCTCTAGACCTCAAGACTCATCAACATAGCTTCTCCTAATCAGCCCCTAGACTTGAGACTAAGCATGACATTCAACTTGGGCTCCAAGTTCCATTCGACACTATAAATAAGGACGCATACCCTCACTTCAAACTCACACCTTCAATCTTTCTATCTTTCTATCAATGGAGTTCTAAGCTAATCAAGGAAGTCCTAAGGAGTCCTAAGAGCAAGAGTGAAGCCAAGAAATCAAGAAACGAAGCCCCGAAGGACGTTACCAGGCGTACGAGTGCAAAACCACCCCATTCGACCCATTTCCAAAGCAATAAGCTCGAATTTAGGTTCTATAAGGTTTTCTACTATTTTAAATCCTTAATAGGTCCCTTATGATCATATTATAACTCTTGTAAAAAGCTTGAAGTCAAAACTCATGCGTGTATAAATTTCCAAACCAAACGAACCCTTGAAAACCCTAAAAACACGTTTTCTTTAAATCCATAATCACAAGCTGTTATTATAAGCTATTCTAATAAGCTTATTTATCATTTCTATAAGCACTTTATCAAGTCTTAAAAATAGCCTATCACCTTTGGATTATTTTTTGGACACAATGAACACCGTTTGGCTATTCTTGAACTCGAAAACCATTTTTATAAGCTATAAGCTTGTAAAAGCTATTTTTCCTAACTTATTTTAGCTTATTACGATAAGCTATAACCTGCAAAACTCTTTTGGAATCCTAAAATAAGCTTGCCTAGATTTTGGACTAGTTTTGTAAAATATTTACATGCAAGGGGTATATATTGTAACTTTTGGAAATTATTAACTACAAGGTCTAAAAATGTCATTTTATTAAACTAATAACTATGAGGGATTGTTTTGCCAAGTTCTAAAGTCAAGGGATTATTTAATATATACTTTATATATTAAAAGGACTAGTTTTGTAAATGTTTATAAATCAAGGGTATATATTGCCAATTTGATATTCTTAAAAATATAAAATAATATATTTTTATATAATCTATAAATATATATATAAATATTATAAAGCTCGATTTTGTTAAAACCCGACACATTTGTCGTTATTAATCAACAATCGACGCATTATAAATTAATTACGTTATATATTTAACGTAATTTATCATCGACTAACTTTTGAAGAAACTTATAATCTTATCATATCACGCTACTAGGGAATTTCATGTGAGTATTCGTTTTGACGAGTTTGTTGGGTTTACGATTTAAAGTAGCCCTGGCTACTCACAACACGATACTGCGTGCCTCTGATAAATTATTGATAGCGCCGATTCAGTGATGCAATAATTCCATAAATTAATCAATCAAAGATATACGTTAAAATTTATGAAATTTTGAAACATAATCAATCAAACTAAGACTTAACATATTACCCCAGGTTGCGTGACGAAGCCGTTACTTTTATTCCATATACTTTTGCCATCAATCAGATTTCCCTGTTAAGGTGAGTTCATAGCCTCGCATTTCAACATTTTCAAATGTTTTTAAACACTGCGAGGGGGGATACCATGCTATAACAATGAATGCAATTATGTTTCATGTATGATATCCGATTTCTTTATTGTTTAAGTACATACTTTTGCATAAGACGACCTTATCATGAACCGTTAATTACTCGTCGGGGTAAGCACGAATGCTGTGAATAGATCTATTTGGGACTGGACTCCCCGTTAGTGTACCTATACTTTCAGTAACCAATAGCACATCATTTGAATAACTATGCGGGTGTTTTGGCAAAGACACCCGTTGGGGGTAATTATTTGTGGTTATTGATTAACCTAAGGCTTCGGTGTCATGAGCTTAAAGCAATAATAATGTTTTCTATGATAATTGTACATGCATGCAATTATGCAATTACTATGGCGGATAACAACAGTAACCATTTGAATTTGCATTCAAACTACTTTACTTAAACCTGTGAATTTCACTCAACCTTTGTGTTGAGTTTTTAGCATGTTTATCTAAGTTAATTGAGCAACTTGTGGCACGGAGTGACACTGACTTGAAGATGGCTAAACTGTTATCATTCAAACTTTTGTTACTAGATTTTGGGACCTCTCTTTTGTAAAAACTCTGATGAATAAATGAATGATAACTAAATTTTCCAAAACATCTCTTTACGATCCGTTTTCTATGATAATGACTGTTGTACTATGAAATAACACCACAGATTAGCGCTTAGTGTCTTATTCTAATCCTCGACGATCCAGGTATATTCACAACTATACTACCACTACTTTCCATTTCAGGGAAGGAAGTCTTCTTCACGGCCATCGGTTGCTACATCAATAGCAATACACATTTAATGTAGGAGAAGTCTTCTCCATTTCTCACTTTGAACCTCAGAACTAACCACCTTGACTTCCACCCACCTCGGAAACCTTGCGACTCCAAGAAGATCCCTTTTCAGTGTCGTATCCGGTTTCTTGGTATCTCATCATCTAACCATCTTACCACCTTTCCATGACTTTCGGGTATGTCTACGTGTCCATGCACGATGACACTCTATACCGTTACTAATCCTTGGAAATTTTGCTGTTATACGGCATGCGGATGTTTAGTCTGACCTCACACCAAGTCTTGCTACAACAAGCTTCTGGTTCGCACCCCCGATGACTCAATTCTACAATTGCTCACTAGCACACTAACCACACTTGATCTTGACACATGTCTCTATAACAACCACCTATCTACATTACCACGGACTAGACTTCACTCCTTTCTAGACACACTCGTTTTGAACAATACCGTTGGTATTTTCCCTTCGGGACTACTCGGTCACAACGACTCACATGAGACTCTGTCCATGCAGTCAATAGGAGTAAGGTTACTTGAACAAGAATCCGTAGCAGGGGTAAAAACATTTTCTCCTTCCAAAAGCTTGACCCAAACATTTATCCCAATTATCTAGCATTTTAAGAGTGACGATTAATCCGACATAGCGTGGTTCTTCCTGAATTATGCATAGTTGATCAGGTTATGCATAATTTAGGACCAAACGACGTCATGTCCATCCTTGTCAAAACATTCCTTTTCATACGCTACACGCGTAAGTCATTTTCTCTGTATATATAAAAAAGGTAAAAAAAAAATTGGTTATTTTAAAAGAGAGAAAAGAAGATAGCATCATTTCATCATCCATTCTCATCATTTACTTACACACACACACACACACACACACACACACACACACACACACATATATATATATATATATATATATATTGTTTTTGAAGGAAAATTTGTTTGACACCACAGGGTCAGTTTATGAAATTTGAAAACACATTTACTATTGTTTACACGAAGAGGTTACACAAACATTTTCAATACACTTTTTACATTACGACATTCGTTAATCACACGCACGAATTCGTTATAGCGGTCCACAGTTTTTTTTAAATCATCAATCTTTAAAACATCATTTAATATAGTTTGGTCAACGGGTCTCGGCAAGTGTCAAAAACAACACCCACTTATGGACTATGCAAACAAGTAACATACACGTGCGAAGGATTCGTCAACTGGAATCATTCAACACTCGGGGTCAAGTCAGTCTTGTAACAAGATCACTAAAGGGCAACAACATATACAATCACACAAAACTCATAATCAAGAATAACCATAATCTTCTATAACCATAATAATAATAATGAGGGTGATACACATACAACCAAAATTCCCCTAAGAATTACAATCTTTGGTTCCAAGACCGGTACATCCAATCGTAATGATTTCTAAATGTCTACTACTAGATCCTACATAAATATCTGAAAGGCTGCGGTGTTTACAAAAACAAAATATACCCGATAGCGTGACCTTACTAACTGTCACTAGCAGTTTAGTAAACTATACAAAATGGTCATAATCCAACAAAATCAAAGCAAACAACCAACAGGACTACTGAGGTCCCGGAGGTCTCCTATCCACATTAGCAAGGCGTCTATCCAATCCAAGTATGCACTGCATCAATGTACTCTCGCGGCTACTCATCTCGGCAACCAAAGTCTGTAGATGTTGAATCTGTAGGTCTCTATGATGTACGACGGCTTAAAGAGTCTGTACCTGCTGACTCAATCCCGCAATCGTCTCATCCCTTTGGGTCGCAGCCTGCTAACCCTGCTCCACATGAGCCCCGAACTGCTCCAGTCCGCTCGCCACCTGAACTATCTGAGATGCCATGACCTGCATCTGACCCTCCACAGTAGAAACTCTAGAACTAATATCCCTAATAGCAATGCTATCAGCCACCTCAGCATCGCTCACCGTGATCCCCTTCTTCACTAGTTGCCCATGACCATACTCCAGATTACCTATGCGGGTACATAAATCCTCGATCACCGACGGAGGCACAGGAACTTCAGGTGTTAAGAGGGTAAGAGAATGTCCCTCAGCAGTAGCGGTAGATGAACCTCCTACCTCGTAAGAGCTTGGTGGAGGCATAACTGGCATCGGAGTGGTGCGACAGGTGCCATCAACCACTCCTCGTCCAACTCCTAAACATCATCCTCATCATCATCGAGGCCATGGTGGCTAAAATCGGCATCACCAAATAGCATGGTTAAGTCCTCTTCCATGTCCATCACTAGGGCGACCACTTGCTCCTCTACCTCAACTATCGGCTTTGCTAACTCGTCGATCACCGGGTCAACCATCGGCTCATCTACCTTAGCTTCTAGAGGCTCGCCCATCTCGCCTAACAATGACACATCTGCCTCAATCCACCCGTTTGTGTTGTTTGGGTTACCGGCATAACCGGGCAGCGATCCATGCGCAAAGAAGTGATGCGGCTCATCCATAGGGAAGTCAAATACATGGTCTGGTGATGGGGGTACGTCCATGATACTACAAAGAAAGGAAATACTTATATTAGTAATCATCATATACATATCTTTAATCGTATGTGAAATTATGCTCATCATATATTAAGATGATTTCATTAAATCACATTAAATGCTAAAAGAAATTAAACTCTTCGCGAGAAGTGAATACCAAGTTATATATGTAACCATACATCATAGAATGGATGCCGTATATATATATATATATATATATATATATATATATATATATATATATACGTATATAATTATTACTTATACCAAGAGTTATCCACTTGTCGCACATAGATTGCAATTAAAGGCATCACACAAGGCATCTAAGGATCGAAAACGACACGCGCGCGGATATCGAACAACGATGAAAGACTCGTGACAATTTCCGAAAACAGTTGTAGTCTAAGTTTTGTAAAACGACTTAGTTTGCTACAACTCGTGCTCTGATACCACTCTGTAACACCCCCAAAATTCACAACGCAGCGGAATACCACTTTGGGGTGCTACTTCATAATACAAGCACACAAGTCCCAGTAAACGATCAAATAATACGTTTATAAAATAAAATTTATTTTATTTATATAAGGAAAATCAGAGTTATTTAGGTCCCAAACAACTTTTAGAAATTTCATTTCTAGTAAGTCACAACACGACTTTCTTACAAATCTCATTTTTATAAGATGTATAAATTTTCACCCAAACACAATCCCTGATATCCGCGTTCCTTTCCTTCCAAGCCATCAACAGCTCCTAAACCTGAGATATATGCTTAAAAACGTCAATAAAACGTTGAGTGAATTCATAGAGTTTACAAATAACAGTCAGAACGCATATTTGGTTCCACAAAAACAATAATAACATTGCTTGCAAGGCAAGTTATATCATGATTTCCACTAACTTGAGCCCGTGTACAGAACCTTAACACATTTATCATTTAAGATAAAATACTGACCGGGAAGTTTGCCACCATCCCTAGTCTCAATACAAAATGTCCGTTACAAGGTGTTCACCATCGGATTCAGACCCCCAACATGGTTGTCAAACCCAATAGATCTATTTAATGCATTCAGCGTTTACCTCCTCGGTAATTAATGGTCACACAACAAAGGGCATATACTCATAGTGCAGAATCACATCACATATCAAAACACATCGCGTTCAATTTTTCAAAACAACATGTATCCCCCTCGCGGGTTATAAAACATTTAAAACAGTTTAAAAGCGAGGCTATGAACTCACCTTGATCGAAGCTGAAGGTCAAAATAACCGAAACAATCCCAAGACGTCTCAACAACGAACTCAATTGCTACCTATAATTTATGTCGCTTGATTACTATACAATAAGGTACGATCGAATAGTGCGTACAGATCGCACTATAAACAATATAGATTACACACAAGTGTTGAGAAATCCACTTGGGCGTCCTAGATCCTAATACCCTATAAAATTGAGTACGATCTCTCTTTCATTTATATGATACGCCACTTAATCAAAAACTTTCTATTTTCGAAAAGTTACTATCTTTAGAAAAGTACTATTTTTGGAAAGTTACCACTTTTAGTAAGTCTCGACATCTATTTACATTTAAAAAAAATATTTATTTATCTCGTCGAACTTTCGACGCCCAACTAGTTGTTAATTTCTAGCATCGGAGTTATATCCCGAATATTACAAAAATTACTATTTTTAGACTTTCCATTTTTAGAACCGACCAATGGTCTCAAAATAATTACTTGCATAAGAATATTAATTGATATTATTTTATTAATCGAAATCGCCCTTATAACGTATTAATGTTGATTAAAATCTCCGTTGACTTTTTTGTTGACTTTTCATACATATAATATATTTATTTTCTAAATCGCGACTAGTCTAGTTTCTTCGTTTGAAATCGTTAAATCTTAAGATTTGCACGGTAGAAGCGAAATGTCATTCCGGACAACTTTCGTGCTTCGCCGGACGGCTAAAACGGACTTGAAAGTGCTCAAATCGGACGATCAAATTTCTGTCAGCTTTTAATATTTATTACAAGTGCTGAATTTTCTAACTTAAAGTATATATCTCGATTTCGCTCTAGATTCTTCGTTATTAGGAGTTAGGAGCTCCATTTTATATCAAAACGATCGTAAAAATAAACTCTATCATATTTTCCAAACAAAAATCAGATTTTACAAAATCTCGGACCTCAAAATACATGTCAAAGTTTCTGCTCAAATTCACGAGCTACAAAACGCGCCAAAATTCATTTTTGACCCAAAAATCCATTCTCGACACATCTAAAATAGTCTATAAACAATATCCAATTCGCTCAATCGTCCCAATCAAAATCTAAACTAGACGACGCAAGATCCATCCGGATTTCATCACATGCAATTATCAAGAATCGATCGAATCACGAAAATAAAAGCAATACTAGAAATTAAAATACTTACAAAGCTTAAATAAGAAAGATCAGACAAAAACTCGGACTCGCCTTGTTCCTATTTGTTGTTGCCGCGGCTCGAACCAAACAAAAACCCAAAACCTTAGCTTCCATAAACCAAGACTTTTACTAATCTTCTATTATCACTCCCCCCACTAATCTTTTTAATCCATTCGAATCAAAACATTTTATTTCATTAAAATTTATACATGTATAAATCCCTATGCATGTATTATATTTCACCTTAGATGATTAATAAATCATCATCAAAATATCATTTGATGATTAGAAAAATCAAAACACCAAGGGTGTTTGCTTTGTTGCTTCGGCCGAACCCAAAAAGAAAGAAGGAAGACAAGAAACCACTTTCACTTGCTTCTACACTTATCTAAATCATCTTTAAGTGATAAAAGGAGGGATTTCAAGATCAAAATTTATTGATGATGCTTGTGTTTGTGTGTGTGTGTCCGGCCGAGCAAGACAAAACAAGGAAAAGGAAGAACAAAAATTGAACTATGTGTTTTCCTCTTTTGTGTGTAGAAGTAGTTAAGCCAAATTAGGAAGTATAAGTTGTAATGATTGTGGCTTGGGAAAATCAAATGGTTTGTGTGTGTTGGGTGACTATAGCCGCCGGCTATATGAGCTAGGAGGGCTCATCATTATATATATTTTTATTCTTTTTGTAAAACGTATTTACTTATAAAACCTTTTGTAACCTTTAAATTTTAAGTGACGTTTAACATATGAAATGTAAATATGTTAATTACATTAAAACGCGAGTTTGGCCAAGGCTAAGGAACAAAAAGGCGTTGTAGTCCGAAAGGTACAAATTTCAATCCTAAAAATGATAACAGGGCGCGTCACATATTCTATGATGCCCAAAACGTTTAACGGTCGTGCGGTCAACCTTTGACTCACGAATTGATAAAATAAGAATTTCTTAAATCCGTTCGTATTAAAATACGAAAATAATTATCCATGACAAATAAAATATCAAATGTCAACGTTCAATCATATGAACTCGTAAAATAAATATTATGACGTCGAATACGCGATCTTCATACGCATCGTAAAACTCGAGTTGTTATATTCATTCCACTAGACGCATTTCAACTCGACAACAAGCTACACCTTATCGTCAAAGTTCGTTGGAATTATCACCGAGGGCCAGAATATACCTGGGAAAGAGAAGATCAAATGCGACAAAAGTATCCGCATCTCTTCTCGGGCACATAAAACTAAATCACGAGGACGTGATTCCTCTAACGGGTGGAAGTTGTAGCAACTTGTATAATTCAAGTTAATATTTAACTATTCGTTTTCACTTATTATTATCTTGATTTTAAATGATATTATTTTTATAAGTAATTATGTAAATTCAATCGCGTAAGCTTAAATTATAAACAATATTAGACTATGATTAGTCTAGGTGTTCTAGACATTTTATTTTCTTATAGTCATATTTCATATGTACTATTGCTATTTTGCCATTAAATGTAAACATTATACGGTTTACATTTTACGCAAACTTAAACCTACATTTATAGGTTTTAACAACGTCTATGTACTCCGTTAAACTTGTAACTCATCTAATATACTTAATTAGGGTATATTGATAAGTTTTAACATTCTTATAAGCATAGTACTTTTATGTTACCCGACTTTAAGTTTCGTGACTTAATGGCTTAACATTAGTAATTACCAGGACCAAATTATACCCCATAAAAATCTACACTTATCTTGACAAGCAAGCAACCAAAAACCACACCACCTCACCATGAGGTGGTATATAGGTGGCACCACAAGGCCATGTGGCCTTTTAGGGTAATAACTTCACAATAAAGCAAATCAACACATCACCACCTCATTAGCTTGAGGTGGCATGTGACTAATAAAGGAAATCAACACATCACCACCTCTAAATCATATATAAACCTCCAATCCATCATTTTTCTCATAGATAACCAAAAATCATCATCTCTTTGGGTTAAAGGCTGAGTTCATCAAGATATTTATAAGAGTTGGAGTTTGGGTTGATTGGTATTCATTTGGGTTGAAAGCTAGAGTTTGATTCATTGTTCTTGTTGAATTCTTCCATCATCCTTCCTTCGTAAGGATATATTCATGTTCTTATATTTATCTTTTTATTTTTGATCATGTATAATTTCTATATAATCTATGTAATTGTCTGTGTAATCTTCTTTTAGTGGGTTTTGGACATTGTACATATATATTATGGGTTAAGAAACTTGGTTGGATTGATTTTATAAAGAGTTCATAGGACTGTTTTAGACCAGTAGCTAAATAGGTGTGTTACTAACTATTTTTGGCTTATGGACCTCTAGAAAAATAAATAGGGAAGTACATAAGGGTTTGAGGTACATGTGGTGAGTTGGATAGAATTTTAACTCCTCCAGATGAGTTAGTTATGCCTAAATTAGTAAAACTAGTCAACATGGGTCATGGAATCTGGTTACGCAGATAGTTTGTGATACGGAGTATAATGGAGTAATTTTGGCTTAAAGCCTACTAGTTATTTATATAAATGATTAGGTTAATATCTCAGGTCCTAGTGGTGAGTTGGATGGAGCTCCAACTCTTCCGAATGATCAAGATACGACCAAAACCATGGAAACAAACTTAGTGTGTACCCATAATTTGTTATACAGATAGTTAGGCTTGTAACGAATTTTATTTGACTTGGAGGCTACTGGGTTTTTACATTGGGGAAGAGTACAACATATGAGGACCATGTGGTTCTTTGGATAAAGCCGTAACCATTCTGGATGAATGAGTTACGATCAAAATGGCGAAACTAACTAGAAATTATGCCCATATTTTCAAACAAATATATCTTAAAAATTATGAACCTAGGTACTGTTTTTCTAAAACTAAAAGTTGTAGATAATTCATAGACTTAAACTTGAGCTTTTGAATGGGATTCTAACTAGTTACGGATTGTGAGATATGATCAAAATGGTAAAGCAGGAAATTGTTTCCAAAACTCAGATTGTGTACTTAGGGGTAAATTGGTCATTTCACTCAGGTTCTGGATACATTGGAGTATTTGATTGATAACAGCAGTAAACTAGGTTCCTTAAGCTTGATTGAGGCAAAAACCATTCGTTTATACTTATTACAGATTTTGAGATATAGGTCCATTAAGTCTGTTAGATATCATTTCACATCTAAGACACACGAAAAGTGATGAGATTCTTAGAGAGAGAGAGGGACGTGTAGAGAGAGAGAGAGAGAGAGAGAGAGAGAGAGAGAGAGAGAGAGAGAGAGAGAGAGAGAGAGAGAGAGAGATGAAAAACAAAGAAAACTTGGTGACTTCTACTAGAAAGAAAATGAGAAGCAACACCCTTCACCTTGAGTGGTAAATGGTATTTATAGTTACAAAGGATAAAACAACCCTAGTTGGGTCATGGGCTTTCTTTGGGCTTAAGCCCGACACTAAGGCCCAATTAGCTTAAAATATATTCCCGAAAACTACGTTTTTTCTTATACAAGGCTCAGGAATAATAATGACCATCACTTTACATAAAAACACGGCTAACAATCTCCCCCTAAGGGGTGGTCATAACTCTTATGGCTTCACGTCTTGTGACGTCTTAAATCTTAGAGCCTTGTATTATTGGGAATTCTTTTGAAGTTCTTTCCGCAGTTTTGATCTTGGATCTTGATCTTTGAATTGATATCTTTAACTTATCTTGCTAGCTCGTCTTTGGGCCTTAATTTATCTTGACATTTGAGATCTTTAAATCTTTATCCTTGAATCTTTATGCCTCTTTGCGATCTTGTGTCGTCACCCTCATGCTCAAGGTCTTGAAAGCTTGCTAACAATCTCCCTTAACATTTTTAACACGATTACTTGTACTACATAATGGAAGAAATAGACTTGATCTACTGGTAAGATATATCATTGTTTTTGCTTGGTAATCTTGTATATAATGTTCCTTTGAGGAAGTGCTTATGCATCAGAGATTACAAAAGACTTGGACATTTGTACTTGAGCTTTCATCATGAATTTATCTTTGTCGATTAAGCATGAGGTCTTAAATCTTGACTCAGCTGGAATTAGGTTGTAACACTGTCACTTATACCTGAAAATTGATGTTAGTGATAAACAACAGATATAGACGAATATGGCTTTGTCATTCATCTTAAGTTCGGTTGCGTTAACCTCTGGTTCCATAAGGACCATTTTACAGTATAAGATACTATACTTGTGATCAGGTAGGTTCAATTTAGAAGAACCTCCTTGACAGGGTTTCCAGCTCAAAGTGTTAGATCCTCTAATGAGATTGCATTAGATTCACCGTACTTGCTTTTTCTTATTACCGGAACGTCTTAAAGCAGACAACACGGTAAGAGTGAATCAGATAGTTACTATCTTTCTGATTGAGTCGTCAATTCATATACTAGACCAAAATTGATATCCAGTTGACACAAGCTTGATTCATTTAGAATCTCGTAAGTCACCTACCGCGGAGTTGTTTGATGTTGACTCTAGAAGGATTTCCATTCATCAATGTGAATACTAAAGAGTATCACTCTGAATGTTCTGGCAATTATGGAAAAGGATAATGAGTAGGACTCTTGTTAACAGCTAGTGAACTTAATGGTGTTCACCAAGTGTTTATCATGGAATATGTCCTAATGAGATTTATTTTATTGATCTCTTGGCTCTAGACTCTATAAGTGCACTTTTGTTATTTGGTGATCGGAGGCTAGAGCGGACTGCCACCTTTTCAATATCAACAATCTCAAAATGAGAAAACCGATAAAAACATGTTGATCCCCGTGAGAAATGAAACAAACTTCTTTTGAGAGAAGCCTGAGTAGCTGGGATGGGTTATGCTTTGCATCACTGGGTCCATGATGACTTATCTTCAATATCAGAATCACCTTTGTGATTACCGATAGATTATGCATTGACCCGGTTTTTGCCTAAGGTTGTATGGAGGGCTTCTTTCTTTACACCATTTATCCTTACATTTCTTTTTCATTTTTTAACCCCTTTAATGTTATTCCAACGCGTCCTCATTATCATCATGTTGGGTTTATTCCGGTGATAACTCATGCCTTGGATAACATTCTTCCCAATCTCACTTTACTTATTTTTTCAATCATACCTAAGGACTTCTACTTTATCTAAAAGAGTGTCCCGGGGTAGATCCCTCCGGTTTTGGCTGGATCATGGAACAAAAATTCCTAACCTTAACCGTCTTATAACACCGTAAGAAACAACATTTGATCAGTCTTTGGTATTTCCATAGTAGCCATAAAACCATTGAAAAAGCAATCAACGTGTTTGAGAAATCATTTATTACACATTGAGAATTTTCTATATCACCAAAAAAGCTCCCCCTACACTTATACATCATATTATGAAAGAGTTTTGCACATGCGAGGTCAGGAACACACTTATAATCAAGAGATCTTATCCATTATTAAGCCGTATTGATCACATTTTAATCACTATTCTCCCCCTTAAAATTGCATATGTGGTGATAATTTTTGACTTATCAAGTGAATTAAAATACAAGTTAATGTACGTTGATCCACTTTTAGACTAACCAAATAATAGGAGAATATGTATGCATGCCAGAGGAGCTAATGTCAAAAATTTATACTCCCCCTGAATAAAAGATTAGAGTGAAAACTTGGAGTGGGAGTTTGTTGAGCACACAATTTTGAAAGATTTTGAAAATTTTCCTTTTGAAAATATCTTGAAAAATTGTGCTTAATAGGAAAATGATTTTAGATTTATCTTATTAATTATCATTTCCTTAGAGCTTCTCTTGAGCATTCACAACTTTGAATGTTTATATGACTGTGCTCAAGACCGAGAAGGTGTGAACTTCCCGTTGTTTAGGAATAATGTGCATAAATGAACATTTTCCTTTCTTTGAAGTCCGAGTCCTAAGCTGACATTTACTTAGAAGTCGTAGAGAAAATTTAAAGAGACATGTTTTGAAATTATTTGAAACTCTCGCTCGAACTTCATTTATTCACCCGTGTTAATATTAATCAACATTTCTAGATGCGCAAATGTTATCGATTGTCGAGAGACATGTCAGAGAAGAATATTTTTGGTATTTTTGAAATTTTTTGATTTTGTATTTTGCTTTTATGGTTTTTATATTTTTATATTTTGTTTTTCATATAAATATATACAAAGAAATTACTGTGATTTTGCAAGACGTTCAAGCTCCTATAGAGACAAACTGCGCATACCAAGGCGACGAACCAAATAATTGAATCGAATCTACTGGAAGAGCTTTAGTGAAGAGGTCGGCGAGTTGGTAATCCGTCTTGACAAAATACAGTTCAGTCGTACCCTTTTCCATGTGTTCCTTGATGAAATGGTAGCGGAAAGCGATGTGTTTTGTTCTCGAGTGTTGGACCGGGTTGCAGGATATGGCTATGGCTGATTTCGAATCATAATAGATTAGAATCTTGTTGAAGTAAAAGCCATAATCCGTTAAATGTGTCCGCTTCCAAAGGACTTGGGCACAACAAGCGGATAGAGACACATATTCTGCTTCCGCGGTTGACAGCGTCGTACAATCTTGTTTCTTTGAGGACTAGCTAACCAGCTTTTCACCAAAGAATTGAGCTCCACCAGAAGGACTCTTGAAGGTGTCCTTACATCCCGCATAATCAGCATTTGAAAATATGGTTAGTTCAAAACCAGAATCCTTCGTATACTAGAGACCGTATTAAACATTCCCGAAGGATAACGAAAGATACTTTAACCTCTCTTGGAGGTGTTCTCGTTTGGCTAGCCTGGTACCGAGTACATAAACAAGTAGCATGTACAATGTCTGGTCTACTAGAGGTAAGATACATTAGAGTACCAAATCATGTACACAATATTTTGTTTCATGACTGGCTGGACCCATGTTGATCAGGCTCAAGCTTGTCTTGATCTCCATTGGAGTACAACGGGATCACAAAGTTTCATTCCTTATTTTTTAAGGGTTCTAACCACATTGTTGGATTGTTTATAAAAGATGCCACAGGGGGATTGGTTAAACTTGTAAACTAAGGAAAAACATAATTTCCCCTATCATCGACATCTTCAAAGCGCTTTTCATGAGGTCAGAAATGTTGGTTTTACATTAGGGTGGAGTAGAACCAAAGGATAATTCATAAAACATAGACCTGTACCACCAAGATGTCATCTTCAAAGCCCCATATAAACAACGTTAGATCAATTGTGCCTTTGAAGAAGTGATTCTGTAGGAGAAACGTTGACAATTCATTGTACCATGCCCTTGGTGCTTGCTTTAACCCATATAGTGCCTTCTTTAACTTGTAGACATGGCTAGGATGATCAGTATCAATGAAACCTTTAGGTTGACACACGTACACGTCTTCTTTTAGTGTACCATTCAAGAATGCAGTTTTCACGTCCATTTGAAACACAGTGAACGCTTTGTGTGCAGCATATGCCAAAAATATCCTGATAGCTTCCATTCTAGCAACCAGAGCGAAGGATTCTTCAAAATATATTCCTTCCTCTTGGCGGTACCCTCTCACGACCAGATGAGTCTTGTTTCGGATAACCGTGTTCTCTTCATCATGCGTGTTTTTAAATAACCACTTCAATGTAAGTGGCTTTACGTGATCTGGAAGAGGAACTAATACCCACACATCAAGCCTTTTGAATTAAAGAAGCTCTTCTTGCATTGATTCAATCAATGCAGGGTTGGTTATAGCCTCATTGACATTCTTCGGTTCCATAGTGCTCATCGTTAATGCATACATGTACATGTCACCATCGGATTTGAGTTTATTCCTTGTCAACACTGGTCGTGAGGGTTCTCCTATCACTTGTTCCAAAGAGTGATCCTTATTCCATTGATATTTATGAGGGTACGATTGGTAAAATGTATACATGTTCGATGGATCCACATATTGGGAAGATGATGATTCAACAGCACTTGTAAATGGAGTGGCAAAAGGATTTACCAACGTATTGTCATCGAACATAGCATTAGGAACATTGTCGGCAATTGAAGCAGGATGAGGCTGAGCATGTTGTTGTTGTGTTTCGAGCTCGTCAACATTCTGTGAGGAGCTTGTAATACTGGTTGCTTGAGAGAGTGAATTTGTATGTGTCGGGGTAGTGTCTGATGTTGTTGTAGTTGCCGTTAGAGTCTGAAGAACTTGAGGTGCTTGAGCAGCCAGAATAGTTCTTGGAGCAGCTGACGGTTGACCACCTATATGATCATCATACATTGCTTCAAACAGTAAATCTATTTCACCCTCAGTTGGTCGTTGAGTTGTTATTGTTGACGGAGCATAAGGGAGATCGAGTCCTGAACTGATTTGTCCAGAAGTCAAGCTTTGAAGCCAGGGTTTTAAACTGCTTTGTTCAAAAGCTATGGCTGAAAGCTCATCAAATGTCACGTTCATGGTTTCCATGATTTTCTTTGTCCTTCAGTTGTAAACTTTGTAAGCACAGAAATTAGCAGAATAACCAATGAAAAAGCCAATGTCACCTTTTGCACCAAGTTTCCCAATATCTTCATGATCATTCTTGGGATAACAGAGAGCCCCGAATACATAAAGAAAGGAGATATCCGGTTTTCTGCCATTAATCAGCTCGTATGGTGTTTTGTCAAATCGACGGTGAATGATGGAGCAGTTTTGAGTGTAGCACACAGTAGCAATTGCTTCAGCCCATAAAAATAATGGTGCACGAAAAAAAATCAACATTGTTCCTGCAGCCTCTACTAGCGTGCTGTTTCTTTGTTCCACTACTCTGTTTTGTTGAGGGGTACGGATAGAAGATGCTTGGTGGGTGATGCCAACACTCTTAAAATATTCTTGAAGCACTTGGTGGGTGATGCCAACACTCTTAAAATCTCCTCTAGTGCTTCATCTTTTGATCTGAGAAAGACTACCCAAGTGTAGCGAGAGTATTCGTCCACAATTACTAAAACATATCGCTTTCCATTTATGCTAGCGATTCTCATTAGGCTACACAAATCCATATGAAGAAGGTGTAACCTCTGCTTTGAATTTGGAACACGTTTGGGTGGGTGTGAAGCCCTTTTGTTTTTCCTTGCTCACAAGAGGGACAAAGATGTTCTTTATGGTATTTGAACTTTGGAAGACCGGTGACAAGATCATTTCTGGCAAAGTCATTTATGGTGTCGAAGTTGAGGTGGGATAAACGTTGATGCCATAACCATGACTTGGTAGATCGAATTTTGAAAGCGACATGAGGAGGGAGTGTTGAACACTGAATTTTGAAAGATTTTGAAAATCCTTTTGAAAAATTCTTGAAAAATTATGTTCAACGGTTTTGAAAACAAGAAGATTTCTCTTCTTTTAAAGGTAAAGCGCACTGAAGTGTACATAAGCTATTCTTTGACATTGAGGATCGAGGCTTGAACTGCTGTGTTCAAACGTCATTCCTTGAAGCCCGGGTTTTGAACTGCTTTGTTCAAAAGCCATTGTTGAAAGCTCATCAAATGTCACTTTCATTGTCTCCATGATATTCTTTGTCCTTTGGTTTATACTCGGAAAGCAATGGAATTAGCAGAGTATCAAACCAATTTTGACAACATGTCATAGAAAAAATTGAATCTGCAAACCGTTTGCTGATAGGTTCCTGAGGGTTAGAAGTACATGCATTATCACCTTTAGAGCAGTCAGATTGACACACAAATTCACTGGTTGCAATTATTTTTCCTTTAAGGTAAAAAATTCTTCTAGTTGGTGACCACCTAAGGTAAGATCTAGGTGTGCTAGGCTTAGGTGGAGCAAGTCTTTCTTTGGACCCTACCTTTTTAGGTTTCCAGACCTATGGCTTTTGTTTCTTTTGATTTTCAGTGTTTGAAACATTTGCCTTTTGATTCCTTTTACGAGAGTTCATGCCATTCACATAATTAAGCACACATACATCATGATTAGCAGTAATTAAACATTGCTTACACATAGCACAAACAACTTCAGATTTATCATTCCGAATAGCAAGCTTAATGTTATTACATTCAGATGACATATGTTTCTGATTCGAGGAAGACTATAAATTCCTATGCTTTTCTTCTATTTTCTCTACATTATTCGAGAGCCAACTACTTTTAGACTTAGAAGGGACCTCATCATTCTTAGGATTTTTCCTAGGCTATGGTTTTTAGGCTCGGGAATAATAATGACCATCACTTTACATAAAAACACGGCTAACAAAGTTGGCGTAAGTGCAGAATTGTATAGTGTCGAATTGCTTTAAAAGGTTTAACGAGTATAACGGATTTTATAAAATGGGGTAAATAAGTAGTATAAGTGGGTTTATACTTGAAGGTAGATTAGATCAGGTCCTAAAGGGATGTTTAGATAAATCTCACTTGGTTAAAAGTAAATAGAACGCCATATCATGATCACGATTTCTTCATTGTATCTTTTAGTTGCTTTCGTCATGTGCATTTTATTTGTTTATACTAAGTCACCATTCTTTCTACGTGATACTTAGGAAATCGTGGTTTCACGCCATCCTTGATCTAACTTCAGTACTTACTACTTCATTTCTTCTCGGTGAGTTCATAGCCCCCTTTTTACTACTTACTTGATTTACAAACTCTTTGGGGTGAGATATATGCTAAAATATCTACTTGCGGACAATTAATTGCAAAACTGTATGCTTTCCTGAATGTATTATTGCTTGTGTCTAAGTCCCTTCATGCCATAAGCCCCCCTACGTCATGGACCATTAATCACTTGTGTGTGAACATGAATATTATGGATAGGCCTATCGGGATTGACGAATCCCGTTTGTGTTAGCCAGATAGGTAACCAAACGCACTATATTTGTAACTCTAGGTATATGGCAATTACCTACACGGGGCCATTATTATCCTATATATCATTATTGATATATACTGTCAGTTTTGAGTGCCATGAGCTTAGATGCAATAATATCTATTTATATTATGATTGTATTCGTTTTGTTACTTAAATCTTGTGGTCCATAAATTCTTATTTATTTCTAAACCTATGAATTCACTCAACAATTTTGTTGACTTTTTAGCATGTTTTATCTCAGGTTTTCAGGTATTTTGCTCGGAGGGAAGCCGCACAGATATGTACTTTAGAGACTCTACATTTTATCACATTCGATAAAACTTTATTTCTTAAAACGTTGTGTTTTGTTATAACTATTTGGGACCTGTATGTAAACTCTGATCTTTTGATTGTCGAATATGAAAACTTATTTTAAAACGTCTCTTTTGAGGTCGTTTTCCGTGACTTGTGCTTATAGACTATGAAGTCTCACCCCCGGTTACCTTTCCGCTACAGTCCAATTCTTTAGGGGTGTGACATCATCCGTTTAACATCTAATGTATATCAATATCACATCGACCCAACCGTTTAACGTCTCATGTATATCAATATCACTCCGACTAACCGGTTTAACGTCTCATGTATATCAATACCACATCGACTCACCCGTGAAACATTAGATGGTTATCAATATCACATTGACTCACCCGTTAAACATCTAATGTATATCAATATCATATTGACTCATCCGTTTAACGTCTTATGTTAACCTGTCTCTGCAGAAGCGATCCGTGAAAATATACGTAAATAGTCTCTTTGTTTTACCCACTGTCAAAACATTTGTCATTAACAAACAACTGCGTGTAACATAAATTAACGTAAATAGTCCCTTTCATAAATAACGAAAAAAAGTCCCTTTGCAATATTTGTTAGGATTGAAATACAATACGTATACAGAGACAAATGAACAAGGATTGTGTATTATATACACATTTTTCTCTACTATACACAAACTGAAAAACAAGTACTAAATCATTACTAAGCCGCACACAAAGAAAGTAAAAGTCAAGAAAAATACGATACTCTTTGCACACAATACCCAAGAAACTCTCTTTGATGTCATAGTTCCTCCCTTTGTTAATCCACACCAAAACCCCTCATCTTTCTTAATCCTCGATCAACAGTTTCTTTGGATCGTCTTGTTCGAAAGCTCTAACAAGTATCTTTTACTTGTTTTGTTTATTTAGTTTTTTTGAAAAGTTTTGTCAGTGTCTTTCGTAGATAACATAACAGATTTTTTTGTTGATTTTATTATTATTTACAATGGTTTGGTTAAATTTTTTGTTAAGTGATGTTTGGTTAAAATGATGGATAGTTCGTGTTTCTTTATTTAGCGCGAACATATAATTTCCCTTAGATCTAGAACTTTTAACAAAATTTTGCAACTACTGTTGCTAAAAAGGAATTACATGCGAGTGTTTGTTTGTACTTTAGGCTAGATGGATACGGATCTAACATTTTCTTATGTAAGAAATACAGTATGAAATTAGTTACTGTATTTGGGAATAAAAGTACATCCTTTATGCCCCATTCGTGTGGCTGTCCCTTTTGTGTTAGTTAAAGGGTATTTTCATTTTTGTGCAATCTAATTTACAGCTTTTTTTGTCTCTATATATAATGGTAGGGTTTGGCCCTATTATTGATTCGAAGTTACTAGTAACTTGTATGCAGAAACAATGTTTGGAAATCAGTTTATCTACGACTTTAAACCGGAAGCTAATCTTGATAAAGGAATGGTAAGTGCACACAAACATATGCACGTTTATATTCTTACTAAAATTATGGATTTCCATTGTCTGGAATTAATCTGTTTTTGGAAAACTTGTTAATGTTGTAACACTAAATTGGACAGGTCCTGCACCAGGGCTACTTACTAGGAGGGTCATACCACGGGCATGACTCAATCTTTCTTCTGAACTGCTATGGAGTACGATGGCAAGTAGAGGTGAAACAAAAGTATGCGAATGCGATGTCTGTTGTCAGGCCTGTTGTGACAACCGTGACTTGAGCAGGTTAGTCAAACCTTTAGAGTTGACTAAAGTATTTATGTGTGTTATAATTATGAGCTAATGTGATCTTAAATGCGTATTTGATATCAATCCGTGATGCGTGTTCATCTTATTGTGATTGAGTTATGGTTTTAGTAGCTATTTTATTTCGTTCACATTTTGTGACTATGGAAATGATGGCAAGATTTTATGCGTTATCGTGTTATTTGGTAAATAATTGTAGTATGAGCGTAAAGAGATTATAGTGTGTTCTTAGGGATGAATTAAGTCTAGTATTTAAATTAGTTAAGCATTATTATTTCTAATTTAGGAAAGTAATATATGAAATGAAATTCATAAATAGTAAGTTTAAAACTAGATTTTATTTAAAAGGTTTACTAATTAATAAAGGGTTTTTAAAAATAACAAAATAAGAATAATTATACACTTACTAATAATTTTAAAAAAATTAAAAAAAGTATAAATATATTAAGAGGGCCGGATTTTTAAAAGAATAGAAAAAAAGAAAAAAAAAGAGTTCAAGTATAACACAAATTAGTATTCAAGTGTAATCGGTTAAGGGTTTAGGTATGATCTTCAATCTCGTTCTTGTTTAATTCTTTTTAATTTAGTAATATTAATTGATGGATGATTAGGGTTTATAACTTTCTGTAAATATGATGTTATGAACATTTAATAATGAATTGGGTATAATAATTAAGGTTTAGGGTAGGTTTAATAAGGATTAGTTATTGTAAATTCAAAATTAAAAACTGGGCAGAATTTTAGGTCATCTTGCGAGAGCCATAACTCAGTCATGCGGATAGCTTTTATTGATTTTCTTGAGCCTAAAAATAACTACAGAGAGTCTACTTTCAAACCATGGTGATTTCATCAGTTAAAAGTGAGTGGAGGTTAGTCAAAATAATTTTACAAGATTCGAGTTTTAGGCTCCGATTTTAAGTTGGGTTTGTGAGGTCAAAAACTATAACAAAACACCTTTTTTAAGTTCATGATGTGTATGAATTTTTAGATTTTTTGTAGATTTTTCCCAAGTATCTAAATGGGTCTGGTCAAGCCAAACTTTTGAGAGGTCTAATCATATCCGAATTTGAGTACTTTGTGATGTTGGATTTTTATAAAATAATTAGACGTAATATTTTTTTTTTCTAAAAAATCATGGTAGGTCTTGACCCATTGGGAAAGTAAGGAATGTAGTAGGGAAAATAAATTTGGTGATTTAGTATTTTATTTGTAGTCATGAAATGACTACAAAATTCTGTCGAAAAGTTAAAAATTTGAATTAAAGGATTAAGGGTTTTAGAGTATAAGTAAGGTATGGGAAGTGTGGTAAAGGGTTTATAAACATATTATAGACTTAGTAGTCCATCAATTGATTGTTACATCGACTTGGGTGTTTAGCCTAATTGCGTGTAACACGTGTGTTATTTGTGTTTAGTTGATTGCAAGGAATTTGTGAAGTAGCTATGTGAGTTTCATAATCCCATTTTTCCGTTTTTATTGGGATGGAAATGATGCAAAATGTTTTTAAATGTTTCATTGATGTGATTATGTATTTTAAATGTGTATGGACATTACATGACTGTTCTATGACTATGTGTTACATGTTGATTTGGATTGATGAGTACACCCGGTTGGTGTTACTTATGATATTGATTTGGATCGGATGAGTACGCCTACTCAGTGTTATTATGATATTGATTACTTATGATGTTGTTGGATCGGGGGATACGTTCCTATCCCATATTGGATATTGTTAGATTGAGGGATAAAGGGTACGCCTACCCAGTATGTGAATGTGTTGATTTGATTTTGTTACATGCTAGCATAGGGTCATGATAGTTCATTATTGTCCTACCTTGTTTTGTTAATCATAGTGAAAAACGATTTATAATTGTGGTCTAAAACATATGACTCTCACCCAAATATTTGTAGACTTATTAAGCGATCATTTTCAGGTAATCATCTTGAGGAAAGTGAAGTTAGAAAGCTTGGCTAGTGAGACCGTAGGCTTGCATGCGGAGTTTATTACCTAGTTTTTCATTTCGTACTTCGAATGTCGATTGAATGTTTAGGTTTTGAGACATTTTGTTTATCTCTTTGTATTGGCGTGACTCTTTTACCTCAATACAAGACCCCTCTTTCTTGTGCTAGGTATTGTCATGACACTTTGTGTCTATAATTTTTGTTTTGTTTAGTGCATTGTAGTTTCCCTCTAATTGTTGACACCGATTGTGTTGTGATGATACCCAAGTGACTTATGCCTCGCGTTCGCCACTTGCGATGTATGAAAGATTGGTATCAGAACCATTGGTTATAAAGAAGTAGGTGGTTTAACCTAGACTATAACCTAGGAGTCCTTCATATAGTTGCATAATAGGATCTATGTGTTTAGCTATCTAGGCGTTTTGTTTTCCTGCTTTTCTCTGAGTTTTATCTCGACCTACGAGCTACTCGATACCAGAAGTGTCAGAATAGGAGCCAATTGAGGAGGAGCTTCTCGAGGAACCGAAGGAGGAAGCGTAGTTAGAAGAGTCGAGGGAGGAGGCCGACTCAGATCTCTTTCGGAAGCTCGTAGCAGGCCTGGACCCGCGGAGTCGGGTGACTCTTGCAAAAGCAAAGTCAAACCCAAGCGGACCAGCATGAAGTTTATCCTGTCATTTACCTCGAACACTTGCCTATCGATGATTTCCTTCGGATATTACGTATTTTTAGGCACTTCGAGACCTTCATTTTCTTTCTGTCGTTTTCGATTTTATCTTTATATAAATAAATATTGATTTTGATGAGTGCATCGTTCTATGTAGTATCGAAGTCTTAAGATGAGGCAAGTTGGTATATGTGCATATATGTGTGTTATCATTGAGATGTGTAATCTTGGAAGTAAATACACGTGTGAAATGATGCACTTATAATTATGGGTGGCCAACATAATTATATAAGGCATTACACACTTAGACTTGTGACACATGATTGCCATTGATCGTGTTAGCTTTTTCATGTAGTGTAAGATGTTGCATTAATATGCGGTTATTATTATGATTATTTGGCGTAGTCAGTAAGTCTTCCTTCTTTCTATCGCTTGCGGATACCTCGGATACCCGTTATTGCTACTATTATGATTGTTGGGTTTGTTCGTTACTCAACATTTCGTTCGGATTTCTAACTCTAAGTTTAGCATCCCATGCACCGTACATGTTAGTAATAGGATATTCCTAATTTTTCCTATTCGACATCCTTGAGAATACTGTTTGGTTCGGGGGGGGGGGGGGGGGGGTGGTGGGGGGGGGGGGGGGTGGGGGGGGGGGGGGGGGGGGTGATTCTGCTTCTTGATATCGGTGCCAGTTCATTGGTTCTTTCGTTGCATTGATTACTCGTATGAGTATTAAAATTTTCTTTTAAGCACTAATTGTTCCTAACATATTAGTGCGGATCCTTACTCCGTTCTGTATATATCCTTTGGTTTTCGTACATGTTGCGCATGTTAGTACCGAAGTTTTTCTATGGTTTTTCTTTTGATCGTGAGTACGGATGAGTCTTCATGTTCTTCCCTTTTGGTTCATAATGTCTTTGTATGAATTTCTCTTGTGCGTATTCGCTTCACAGTATTCTGAACTATAAGGCCTTCATGACTATTTCTTCGCTTTCCAAACAATAAAAAATTTGTGTTAGAGTCTTTATGGTTTTTACAATCCCTTTTTGATATTACGATTTCCGTTGTTTGTAGTAACATTTTTAATTATTGATGTCGAATATAAAATCCCTTTGAAGTATATCTTGATGGTGTTTGGGGAAAACTATTTTTGAAATAATCTTATGAATATGTTATGACATCGCTTTTATGTGAATGTCTTATTATTTTTATGAAAACCATGTTCACAATGATTTTTATAAAACGATGTGATACGGGTTGACTGTCAATACCATGTTTAAAATGATATTTGTGAATAAAATATATTTAAAATGGTCTATACAAATAAGATACGAAACTCTTTTTTTGTGGTTAATAAATTTTATTTTTATTATGAAAAGTAGGTTTAAAATGATTCATAGTGGTAATATGCGTTACACCGTTAGATAACAATCTCTAGATTTTTATGACAACCATGATTAAAATGAATTTTATAAAGATTTTATTTAAGACGATTTTTTTATATATTTAAAATAAATTTTATAATTAAAATGACTTTCTTTATTATTTTAAATTGATTTTTATAAAAACATTATTTAGTTGGTTCTTTCGAGTAAAGTCGGTTATTCGTATAAGAATCCTATCTTTTCATTTATCAATCTTGATACGTATTATTATTCGTTATGTGTTCCTTTTGTCGTGGTACGCTTGTTGATTCTTTCGTTTGCGTTTTCTATCAATACATATATTCTATCCTTTCTTTAAAGGATTCTTATGACATTTGATCCGCATCTATTTCCATATGTGAAATCCCTTAGATGTTTTCTAGCCTTTGATTCGATATTCGTTTCCTACCCTATTCGATAGTTCGTAACCCTTAGGATTCGTTTGATAGACGTTTTATTCGGTCAAGTCATTCTCCGTGGGGAGCCCCAATATTGTTCGTTAAGAAGAAGGACGGTTCATTGCGCATGTGCATAGACTACCGGGAATTGAACAATTTGACCGTATAGAACCGTTACCCTCTCCCCAGGATCAACGACTTATTCGATCAATTACAAGGAGCGCGTTACTTCTCTAAGATAGATCCTCGGTTGAGTTATCATCAGCTTAGAGTGCATGAGGATGATATCCCAAATACCGCATTCAGAACGCGATACGAACACTTTGAGTTTACGGTTATGCCTTTTTGGTTAACCAATGCACCAACGGTCTTTATGGACTTAAGGAACCGAGTTTGCAAACCACGTACTTAGATAAGTTTTTTATTGTATTCATTGATGATATCTTGATCTACTCAAAGACTAAGGAGGATCATGAGGTTCATTTGAAGTTGGTGTTGGAGTTGTTGAAGAAGGAGAGGTTATATGCTAAGTTTTCTAAGTGCGAGTTCTAGTTGCAAGAAGTGCATTTTCTCGGTCACGTGGTCAATCATAACGGTATTAACGTAGACCCAAGTAAGATTGAGGCGATAAAGAATTGGAAGGCTCCTATAACGCCGTCCGAGATACGATCATTTTTGTAGTTAGTGGGTTACTACCGACGTTTTATCACAAACCTCTCTAAGATTGCAAAACCCCT
The DNA here is from genome assembly GCA_026074375.1 of Tanacetum coccineum. Lineage (NCBI taxonomy): Eukaryota > Viridiplantae > Streptophyta > Magnoliopsida > Asterales > Asteraceae > Tanacetum > Tanacetum coccineum. The sequence continues at coordinate 185 of BQNB010007954.1, read as the reverse complement.
TACTTCGTAGACTCAGAAAAACAAGAAGTATGAGTAGGGCACGGAGCAGGAAGAGGCTTTCTAGACTTTGAAAGATAATTTGTGTAATGCTCCAATACTGTCGTTACCTGATGGAATTGGAGATTTTATAGTCTACTATGACGCGTCGAATCAAGGATTAGGTTGTGTGCTCATGCAAAGAGGGA
>BQNB010007953.1:17089-91737 GCA_026074375.1 Tanacetum coccineum | reverse complement strand
CGATACTTCCGGTAATACTATACTATATATTTGATATAATTAACCCTAAAAAGTTGATTGTCATTTTGGCGCCGCTGCCAAGGAGGTGTGTTGCGACAATATCGTTACGGTTTGACGATTAGTGACTTGTAGACCCTTCCTCGTGAAGTTATTGTTTTCCGTTTGTGAATATTATTATTATAAAAATATAAAAATATTTTTCGTTTTCTTTTATTGTATACATAAGATAAAAACAGGAAAAACCAAAAAGATAAAAACATTGTCCATAAAAACAATAAAAAGCATCATAAATATAATGCTTTCAACTGAGGCATTATCATAATAAGTTCCCGAACAAAAGATTTAAAACTTGTCTTTGTGCCACTTGTGAAATACGGCTCACGTTTAAGGGATTAATAAACTATAAGAGGGGTACAAGGAGGGTTGTTCCGAGGAACTACGACCCGAAAGGAGAAGGATTTTAATAGCTTCGCGCTTTCTTGCTCCTCCGCTCTTTTATGCGTTTTTCTTTTAAAGAGCTACCGTGAAGCAAGTTGATTATCGATTTAAGTTATTCAATCTCATTTTGCTCGTTAATAAAATATGTTGTTTAAAAAACTCAAAAAACCAAAAATAATATTCTTTAACCTCTTTACCATTTAATTCTTCTTCTTATCCCTCTTTATTGTTTAATTCTTATGGCGTCATTCGACTATCGTTTGAATCCCCTTTACACGATTAAAGAATGCTCGTCTTGTGGAGCTTTATACACTACAGACTATTGTTGTTCTAAAGGGGGTCTCATAGACAAGATCGTTCATGATCCTAATAAAACACCTGACTCGTCTCAACGACCCCCTCAGAATTGTGCAAGGTGTGGAAACCCGGTTGATGGTCCGTATTGTCGAGGATGTGCTATTTTACGAAAGAAATTTAAGGAAGATTAGTTTACATATTGTGTTGAAAATGGAATTTTCCAAGACCTTCATGATACTTTCGAGTCATCCAATGACAATACCAACGTTGTTAATGCTCCTCAAGAGCCATTCATTGTCAAACAGGACCCCGGTGAAAATTCCTTGCAAAGTCCTCCACATATTGACCACAATTGTTGTTACGAGTGTGGTGATTCGTTAGACGATATCTTTTGTCAACGATGTACTTGCAAGTCTTGTGGGAACGATGCTCATTATGGCTTTAATTATCCTCTGAAAGTTCCGATTATCTCTAATCCGGAACCATGCAACAATCAAACCATTGATGAGATCCCATAAAGTTTGCCAAATTTCTATCCGACATGCTATTATGGAGATGGAAATTCATTCACTTATGATTCCACTCCTAATTTTGTCAATGATTCTCCTAACGTTTTTAACCCACCTTCACAACCCCAATACGTGCCATACTCTTGTGAGTTATGTGGGAACTATGCTTATCATGGTTATGATTGTCCACCTCAAGTCCCGTTTGTCTACAATCAGGACCCGTGTTTCAATCAAAACTTTGATTATTTTCAACAAACTTAATCGAGTTTTCCACAACAATATCCATGTTGTGAAGATTATGGGGGTCCTCACGAGACTTTTCAATGTCAACCGATGAATTATTACGAAGACAGAAGTTCAAGACAATCCTCTAAAGCCCAAAGTGAAGCCAAAGTACGAAGAAACTTGAAGTTCATAAATGAAGATCAAGTTAGGGGAGGATTGTTAGGAAAATATTGTAAACAGACTTAATACTGTTAGTATTAAAGTTAAGTCTGTTAGAAATAGTTAGTACTGTTAGTATAGAGTTAAGTCTGGTAGAGCAAGTTAAGTCTGCCAGCATTAACTTAAGTCTGACAGTATTAAAGTTAATACTGTTTGACCAGACAGTTAAGTCTGTTGTAATTATAGTAATAGTTATCAATTAGCGTTAATCTAGGAAGAGATAAGCATTATCTCTTAACGCGTTTAGGGTTCCTTAAGTCTATAAAAGGAACATAGAATAGTATTGTAAACATATGAGTTGATTGCAGGTATTTACAATTCCAAAAAAATTGAAATAGAAACAACAAGTCTTGGGGTGATGAGTTCTGAAGCTTTGTGCCAAAGCAGATTTCAAAATGAGTTCCATGGGGTGAACTCTTTTTTTTTTTACCATTTTTTTTTACTATTTCTTAGGTCTACAAGTCAAGCAGAACAAGGGGGCATCTTCATATCTCAAGACAAGTATGTAGCTGAGATACTCAAGAAATTTGATCTTGTGAATGTCAAAGCTGCCATCACTCCCATGGAGACCAAGTTGCCTTTGACAAAGGATGAGGAAGCTTTTGATGTAGATGTACACTTGTACAGATCTATGATAGGTTCCCTCATGTACTTAACTGCTTCTAGACCTGATATTATGTATGCAGTATGTGTTTGTTCACGTTTTCAGGTAACTCCAAAGACTTCTCATCTCAATGCTGTCAAGAGGATCTTCAAGTACCTCAAGGGCAAACCAAACTTGGGATTATGGTATCCTAGGGAATCACCCCTTGATTTGGAAGCATTCTCTGATAGTGACTATGGTGGTTCCAACCTTGACAGGAAATCCACAACAGGTGGTTGTCAATTTCTTGGTCAAAGACTTATCTCATGGCAATGTAAGAAACAGACTATTGTAGCCACTTCAACAACTGAAGCTGAATATGTAGCTGCTGCAAATTGCTGTGGACAAGTGTTGTGGGTTCAAAATCAATTGTTGGACTATGGTTTCAACTTCATGAATACCAAAATCCACATTGATAATGAAAGCACAATCTGCATTGTGAAGAACCCAGTCTATCATTCTAAGACCAAACACATTGAGATTCGTCACCACTTCATCAGAGATTGCTATGAGAAGAAGCTCATAAGTGTGGAGAAAATTCACACAGACTTAAATGTAGCTGACTTGTTGACCAAACCATTTGATGGCCCTCGGTTTAATTACTTGGTGGTTAGCATTGGTATGATCAACCCATAGCAACATTTAAGGGGAGGCTTAGATGTATAGTTTGTTAATTATAGTAGCTAAGTAATCTTAATTCTGTTAGTTTATTATTTTTAATCCTGGTAGTTATATTCTATTAATACTGGTAGTTAAGTAGGATTAATTCGGGTAGTTAATTTCTTTTAATCCTGGTAGTTATATTCCATTAATACTGGTAGTTAAGTAGAGTTAATTCAGGTAGTTAAGTTTTCATTAATTCTGTTTATACAATTTCTGCAATCTGTTTTTCTTTGTTTTAACTCTTTTGATGCATAGTCTGAGTTGAAAAGGGTGGGTGGCAAGGTTTTAACAATTGAAGAAGTCTAGATTTGATTTTTACATCACTCTAATTCTGGTTGAAAATAGAGTTAAGTCAGGTTGACTCTTAGATTAGAATTTGTTTGAACAAAATTAAGTCTTGGTCAGTGTAAAATTGTTAATACTGGTGTTTAGTTTAATGCTGGTTGCGGGAAATTTGACTTTTTCTGCTTAATTACTGTTTAAATGTAACCGTTAGAGATTTTTATGGCGCAATAGTAGTCCAACAGAGTAGCTATATATAGATAAAGTTTGATTTCTCTTTCATACTTTTCTTTTATTGCTATCTCCTTTTCTTTTGCAAAGTCACAAATTTCCTCTCTAACGAAAATAGTCAAGTGTTCTGCTACCAGCATCTACATTTTCATTCACAATAAAACCTAAGTACTTAATACGGTTGTCAAATGGCTCAATTAAATTATTGTGACAAACACAATCAAGTAGGGTTTTTGCGCAAGCCTAACGAGAGTGCAGGGTTTGCTGAGATAGTGGATTTTCTTCGAGGTTCCAACCTCAGGTATGCTTTAACTGCTAATCCAACTATCTATGATTCCCTTGTGAAACAATTTTGGCAGAGTGCTCATTTGCCGATGTACTAAAGAGGATGGGTTCTAGAAATTAGTGCAACAATTGACACCATAAGGTACACAATCTCTGAGGCGTCAATTAGGGATTCACTTCAATTAGATGACGCCACAGGAATTAAATGTTACCTATGAGACCTTTTTGAGGGTATGGCCAAATAGGGTATCCTATGATGGAACTTTTTCCTTTAGAAAAGTTCGTTTACCCCAATGCGTTATTTGGTCCTCCATCTTTTGCATGTATAAGCTCTAAAGTGGTTGGATGGGATCAATTTGGTAGCAATATTGCTACTGCTTTGATCTGTCTATCCACTGGTAGAGGTTATAATTTTTTTCAAACTCATTTTTGATGGTATGTTGGCAATTTAAAGTCAAGAAAATGTTTTTGATGTATCCCCATTTTCTGCACATAATTTTGAATATTCAAAACAGAAAACACACACCACTTAACTAGCTTTGAGCCTGACCAAAAGATTTTTGGGCATACTGAATGGGGTTTTTAGGGGGTCACCAAGGTCCTTTATTGTTCCATGTGCTAGTTGACTACTAACCCTATTGCAGGACAAGATCTGCTGCTCAAGCACAATCCCAACCATCACCACCCAACCACCCACCTATCCCAACATCTACATCTACACGTCCACTTGATTCCATAACAAATCACACCTACCTATTCCAACACCTACACCACCACCACCACCTGAGACTGAACCTACCACAGATGAGTACCTCTATGAGAAGCACTCTCCTGTCCACCATCACTTCTCACCCTCACAAGAACAGGCTCCAAGTCGCATGCCTATGGATGATTTGCTTCACACAGTTCCCAAGTTGATTTCAAGAATAGATAGCCTGGAATTGGATCTCAAACAGACCAAGCTAACCATGGGAAATGCAATAGTGAAGCTAGTCAAGAAGGTGAAGAAATTGGAAGGGTTTCTAAAGAGGAGGAATTTAGTTTTGACAGATTCAGAGGATGAAGAACCTGAGGCTCAAGGGAGGAAAAGTCAAGCTGATCCTCAAGATTCTTCAATACAAGGACTGGTTACACCTCCTACAACAAAGGCACATGCTTCAGGGGAGGAACAAGAGGAAGATATAAGCCCAAACACTCTTGAAGCAGCCAAAACTCTCTCAAAGGTTGCCTCTTTAAAGTCAAGGTCCATTGACAAAGGAAGGAGGTACAAGAGAAGAAAAGAGACTAAAGGTAAGAAAGTAGTCTCAAGCTTGGACTTTCAGGAAGATAATACTGGTGCTGAAAAGATTAATACTGCTGGTGAGATTAATGCTGCTAGTATTGAAGTTAATACTGCTAGTAAAGTTAATACTGGTAGTATTGAACTTAATACTGTTATTGAGCAAGATAGTACTGCTGGTGAAAATAAAGGACAAAGAGAAGGGAAAGCTCCTATGCTCAGTGAAGAAACTCCAAAGAAGACAAAGGAACAAATTTTACAAGAAGAAGCTAGCCTTGCAGAAGCAATAAGATGCGATTCCTTACAAAAAAGAGAGGAGTAAGCAAATACATTTGGATGCTCTTCTAGCACAAAGGATTGCAGAAGAAGAAGAGTTGACTGAGCAACAGAAGAAAAGAAAAGCTCAAGTACAATTTGAGGCTCAGCATTATACAAATGAAGATTGGGATTTGATTAGAGCAAAACTTGAAGCCAATGCAGAGTTATCAAAGAGCATGCTTGGAAGTGAACTTCAAGGAGAAGATTTTGCTAAGAAAATGGTGGATCTTGTGAATCAAAGAAAGAAGTTTTTTGCTGAAGAAAGAGCCAAAGCTAAAAGGAACAAGCCCATGACCCAATCCTCCCAAAAAAAAAAAACCAAAACTAAAACAAACCCCAACAAACCAAAACACAAACTCTCCACATCCCACAAACCAAAGCTAAAATTACATGATGAACTACTTAAAGAATCAAGGGTCATGGAAGTTAAATCAGCTGAGGAAGTTGAGCTTTAAAGAAGTCAAGGAAGAGTTTGACAAGCTTGTAAAACAGATTGAGTCTTTTGCTCAATAAGTTTTGAAGCCACTAAAGATTGTTGAAAAGGATTTGTTGAAGGAGCTTTCAAACAAAGACTTCAAAGAGACTGAAAGAAGACAAAGATGATGAAGCAAAAGATGATGAACCAACAAAGAAGTTTGGAAAGAGAAGAAAACAGATAGCTAGGAAAGGTATGCATACAAGTGTGGATGAGAATGTCTCTGGAAGATTCAGATAGGATTTGTATGAGCAAGAAGAGGAATAACACAGTAATGTTACTGAAATCTTTTAATCATGTTCCTTTTAGCTATGATAACACCTAGTGTAGCTACTTATAAGATATTTAACAAGGTTATAAAAGGAGTATTCCATATTGTTCGGGCGATGTGACAGATACTAGTAATACATTAATTTTGGTGCCTATAAAAATGTTAAAGTCTATATCTAGAGATGACCTTACTGAGTTGTACAGGATAGTAATGAATAGATATGGGTTGGATGGACCTGAGGATAAGTTAGAGAAGGGATTCTGGAAATGTTTAAGAATTATGTTTGAAGAACCTCTAAGCACAGATTCTATATGGAGTGAGATAGAACAGCAAAAGATTGTAAGTTGGAGATACTATGATACTAGTAGGGTAAATTGTTTGAACTTAGAAGTTATGGTGTTTACTTGTTGTCTGATAGAAAATATCAATTTCTGCTTGAGGTATTGTTAAAACATGTTGAAATTGACGTTTTGGATGGAAAGATATGAAGAGTGCTATAGATTGTTAAAACTTGATGAAAATACCAAGCTAGGAATTAGAAAGTAATGGAGATGTGTGGTTGAAGCTAGGATAGAAGTGGAGAAGGAAAAACTTGGTGAGGTGCTATGCACTAACACAACAAATGGTTATCAGTTCACCATGTCTAACCAACATAAGGACTGGCTAGTCCAGGAGCAAACGGCTCTTGGTAAAGACTTCTCAAATCTGTTCTATGGTTGACAACTTGCAAATAAGTTGTATGGTTTTCAACTCACCATATTCTGTTAAAGCTGTAGAGTCTGCTAGCCCACATGTTTATGGCTTGTGGTAAAGGTGTGGAAAACCATTATTGTCATAAGATTATAGGCTTAATGGTAAAAGACTTGCAAATCTTTTAGATGGTTGATCAATTTACCAAATGAATTGTATGGTATTCATGCTACCTAGTATGTATACTGAAGCATGGCTACTCAGAGCAAACGGCTAGCTGGTAAGGTTATCAAATCCGTTTTAGTTGATGATTTGGCTCAAATTCCATATGGTTATCAATGTACCATGGTCTTATAAACCTAAACGTTGACTAGTCCATAGCAAACGGCTCATGGTAAAGACACAACAAATCCGTTGATGGCTGGTAGTTTGCCAAAAACTATATTTTTGTTGCAGTCAAGATTGGAGTGCTATGAAGACTAGTTGCTGTCAAGATTTGAAGACTTAAAGATATATTATTTTGAAGAACTGAGATTCAAGACAATACTCTAAAGCCCAACGTAGAAGCCAAAGTACCAAAGCATCTTGAAAGTTCATGAATGAAGATAAGTTAGGGGAGGATTGCTTAGGAAATATTGTTAAACAGACTTAATACTGTTAGTATTAAAGTTAAGTCTGTTAGTTATAGTTAGTACTGATAGAAAGAGTTAGTACTGTTAGTATAGAAGTTAAGTCTGGTAGAGCAAGTTAAGTCTGCCAGCATTAACTTAAGTCTGACAGTATTAAAGTTAATACTGTTTGACCAGACAGTTAAGTCTGTTGTAATTATTAGTAATAGTTATTCATTTAGCGTTAATGCTAGGGAAGAAGATAAGATTATCTATTAACGCGTTTAGGTTTCTTAAGTTATAAAGGAACATAGAATAGTATTGTAAACATATGAGTTGATTGAGAATTCACAATCAAATAGTAATAGTAATAGCAAGTTTGGTATTCGTTCTTGTGTTCATCTTGGTATAGATATTGATATTCCGCGTCAATATTTGTATTCACAGTTATTGTCTCTCATAGTGTCTTTGGATTTATTCAAAGGACTATAAGTCGTTCAAGGCTCATTCAGATCCTGTTTATAAGGACCTACAATTGTGCCTGCGGTCATTGTTTTCACGTAATCCTGTTTTTACCACCAAAATTTTAAAAAAATATTGTGATTTTATGCAAAAAATTACAAAAATATAATAAGTGTTTTGTCATAATTTTGACTTTCCTGCTGGGTAGAATAAGAATAAATTTTGACTCGGTCGAGCGTGTTGAGCTCTAGCTTGTTCCTTAACTTTTAGACTAAGCATTCGCGGAAATTTGCGAAGAACGAAAAATGATAGTGTTAATTATGAGTGAGATGCTAAAAAGGATTATTTGGAAATCTTAAGAGCTCATGCATGTAATTTGTCGCTTTTTCTCCCATAAGCTCCTAACCGGACTAATAATACGTGCTATTTTTGAAAATTAAACTTAAATCAACAATTTTTTAGATGTAGTCAATAATAATTTTAGTCTTAGTTCAAATTTATACTTAAATTTTCGAAAATGAAATTTTCTCTATCGTGGTAATATAAAGTGTAAAATAACAAAAAAAAAAGAAAAAAAAATGATGAATGAATAAATGATGAGTAATAATTATAAACGGTGGGCTTATAAAAGTTTGCCGCATCTTGCCGGCTCACAACCGATGTTGCAGCCTTCTAAAGAAAGCCCATAGTAAGAATAATAATCCGAGACCGATAAAAGTTTGTTGCATCTTGCCGGCTCACAACCGATGTTGCAGCCTTCAAAAAGGTCGAGGGTTACGATTGCATCAATGTTATGTTTAATGTTAAGTGTGATTTAATAAATATAAAAAAAATCTCTTTTTCTTAAATTTAAATATGCTTTTGAACTTAGACTATTTCATTTTAAGTTGTGTTTTTTCTAAATAAGCTATGTATATACGGGAAACCTAAGAGTTTTTGAAACCGAAGGTCCGTGAGTCCCGATACTAGTCTCTGTGGGGTGTCAAAAGCCTGGTCACTTAGCCGCAAGGTTGGGATGTGCCGAGATGAAAGTCGCTACATGGGATGATCTCGCCTTCAAATTCATTATTCTCGGGTGGAACGTGAAGCATAGAAATTTTGCAAAACGTTGATCCATGGTTGAAATTCGAAATGGCACATTCACCTAATATATAATAATTGTCGGGAGTGAAAAGTTCACAAGTTACAAATATGAGTAGTGTTAGCATCTTAACTTATATTTAACGGTGATTTCGTTTTAAGCTTGGTTTGGAATAAGTGAAAAGTCGGGAACGATGAATTTATCCTTTTTGGGGCATTTTAGGATTGAAATGTGTCTTGTTCTATGATCCCTAAAAGTTATAAAAATAACGAAAGTCAAATATGTTAGTTAGTCACTTAAAAAGAAAAAGTACAAAAAATGAAACAGGAAAAATACATGTAGGAATAAGTGTATATATTTAAAAATGGTAAAAACGGGGCTTTTCTAAACTATTGATTCTTTAATTCCCCTTGATGAACACTCAGCTACTTTTCAAGGTAATTAGTCGAGGGGGATTGAGATTCTTAGTTTTCTTAAGTGTTTACTTATAGCATTGCGTGAGGACACGCAATAGTTTAGTATGGGGGATTTTGGTATATGCTTAATTACACATACCATTTACTTAATAAAACGACCCTAAATGACCAAAAACGCACATAAAATGCCATATATATGCTTGTTTTTGTGTTTGTACTATGCAGGTACCAGATATTCAAAAAGGGACAAAAACAAAGCCAAAACGACAAAACCGAGCACGAGAACGAAAAGAGCGTGAAGCAAAAGTCAAAGTCAAAGCTGAGCCAAAACTAAAGAAATACTTAATGGGCCCACCCGCAATTTTAGGCTGGGTGAACCCATTAAGATAATACATGAAGACTTATAAGCCTTATACTTTTAAAAAAGGGCCAAACTCTTTTTATTAAAGCCAACCCAACAAACAAGCCCAAAAGCATAACCCATTAACACTTAACAAGCCTGTTATCCCATCACCCTTTTAACCTTTACACCGTTAGTCCTTTAAGGACTAACGGCCCAAACAATTACCAACCTCAAGGGCTTAATCTGCCAACTCCCCCAAAGTTATATCACCACAAGGACCATGTGTGCAATAACCTTACACAAGTTGAGGGACCATTCTTGCCATATCACCAAACCTTTACCCTACATCAAACTACTGTACGTCTTTCCCATTTTCCCTCCTAAACCCTGCCCTACTATTCATTGTCTTCTACCCCCTACACCCTGCAACATAAGACAAACCCATCACTATCCCATCAAACCCCACATCACATGGGTCAATGCCACCTTGGAAATCCCCAATTACCCCATTCGACAATGAACAAGACAAAATCATCAAGGGTCAAGATCAAAGGCTTGGGCACTACTCAAAATTCATGGACAGGATTGACTATGGACTCTCTCACACAGAAAGCACAACAAGCACAATTCCACAGCCTATATAAAGAAGAAGCACAAGACGAAAAAGACAACTACGAGTAGTGTAATTTAGGAGTAGTATAAATTTACTTTTTAATGTTTTAAATTTATGTCTTTAAATTCTGTCATTGTAAACTTTCAAGTATTGTAATCCTTTTATGTTTAATGAAATTTTAGTTTTAAAGTGTTTTTAAGCAATTCTGTCTCTTTTAATCTTTATGCATTTAAGCTTATTTATGTTTACAAGTCATTTCTAAAAGCTCTCATAAGCTTTTAGAACCTGTTTTGCTAATTTAAGCTTTTTCAATAGCTTTTGTGATATTTCTGTGTCATTGGAATCAAGAATTCTAGTTTTAGCTTATGGATGATAAGCTAAAAGGGGATGGGCTTGTGGACCCTACTGGATTGTTTTTGACAAGCCAGAGCTTGTAGAATAAGCTCTATTGAGCATATATTAGCCTTGTTTTCAGCAAAGGCAATTGTAAGTCACTTTTCCTTTTTTCTAGCTTATTTACTATTCATTAGCTTATTTTTGCTTTTCACTGCTTATTGTTGTTTATTATTGTTGTTTAATGCTTAGTTATGTTTGCTTATTACTTGAATGTCATTTAGTTAAGTTTTCACTTAAAACTGTCCATTTTAGCTTTAATTCTGCTCTTTCTTTGTTTGCTTATTTAAGTGCTTAATTGTAGTGGATTCTGCTTATTTTTGCTTACTTTTTCTTTGTTGTAATTTGTTTTCAATTCCCTTTGTTTAAAATATCAAAAATCAGCTTTAAAATAGGTTTTAGAAACTTATAGGGGTGTTTGGGATAAGGATGAAAATGGGTCAAAATGGTTGTAAAACTGTTGTGGGTCATTAAGCTAACTTTAACAAGCTCTTTTAAGTCCTTTTAGTCAGGTTTCAAAAGTTTTTAAAGATTAAATCTTATTTTCAAAGCTTTTTCTATCAAGGTTTGAAACTGTGGTATTTAAGTATTTGTCTAACTGTTTATTTGTTATAAGCTGCCTTTTAGCATTGTTCATACTTCATTTCAGTCACAATATGCATTAGAAACAAGCTATACCAGTTTCTCTTTTGTCATTTAAGTTTTGGTGTCCAAAATCTGTCAAGTGTAGTTTCAGGTTTAAAGTAAAAAGCCAATTTTCAATTTTAATTTTAAGTTAGTTAAAAGCTGTTTGTGAGTCTGATTTTTCTTGCATAAGTAGTTTGTAGTTCAAACTCAATCTGTTTGAGCTTATTTAGGTAATTAGAGCTTATTTAGGTGCTTAAAATTAGGTCTGCAAAAGCAAAATTTTCATTTACTTTAAAAAGCCAAAAATATAGTTTTAGGGTGATTAGCCATTTTCATAAGCCCTTCTCTTGGCTTATATTTGTTTCAAAATGTTTTTTGTTTACTGATTCTTGTAGCCTTTAGTATAAGCTTTTTAGTGGTATAGGGCTTTAAGCCATAAGGATCTAATAGGCTGCTTAAAAATAAGCTCAAAAGTGCCCTTGTGGGCTGTTTGGTCAACAGATTTGGCCAAATAGCTTAATTGCTTTTCACAGCTTATGGCTTATTGGCTTTGCTTAATTTATGATTAGTCCTGCTTATTAGGTTAGTTGTAGGCCCTTGTAGCTTAATTAATTTAGGTTAGAGCTTATTTGATCCTTTTTAGCAATTTTAGTTTTAAGCTTTAAATACATAAGCCTTTGAGTTATTCTATCATTTCTGCTTAATTTAGCTTATTTTTTGGCTTATTTATCTTCCATTGTGCTTATTAGGTCTAGGGAAATTGTTGTTTCCAGTTTATTAGCATTTCAGCAGCTTATTTAATCTTATAACTCAAAACAGTTTAGTGCTTAAGTGTCTTAGTTAAATTTTGAGTCTTTCTGTTTTAAAAGTACCTTTTCCCAGCTTATTTTTAGTTTTCATAAAAAGTTGTAGTTAAGAAAAACTCTTATTTTCATCTTATTAAAAAAAGTTGTTTTAAAAGTTTTTTTGCAAAAAAAAAATTGGGAGTAGAGAGTTCTCAAGGGTGAGCACAAGTCTCGAACCCGAGACCTCCCCTCTCAACCAAGCAATTAGCATACACACACTCTACCACCGGCATCAGTAGGGCTATCTGGTAGAGTTGTGCAAAATTTATTATATAAGGGTTTTCCCCCTTTTGCCTTTCAGCCCTTAATAGCTTTTTTCCAGCTTATTTATAAGCTCTTTTTCTAGGTTTTTATTTTTCCTGAATTCAGCACTCTTCAAAGTACTTTTTGTATTTTTTCACATTTTTCTCATTAAGTTTGCTATTTTTAATAATTTAATTTCATTAAATCAGTTTTTAATTCATAAAAAATAAAATAAAAGTCAAAAAAATAAAATTCTTTTTTTCAAAATTTTCTTTTATCATTTAGGACCTAGGAAAAATAAATTTGTTTTCGTAGGGTTAAAATTTCAAAATTTGGTTTTTTAAAGAACGGGTTTTGATCACTGTTCTCATTTTTCGTGTTTTTAAGATTAAATCACTTTCGTTTTTAGTCTAGTTTTCTTTATTCTTACATTTTAGTCACTTAGGGTTAATTAAAACTTAAAAAATCAATTTAGGATTTAATTTTGATAATTTAGTTTTTTAGGTCACGTTTTTAATGCCAGTTAACGTTTTAGGTTTTTAACTTAAATTGCTTTCGTTTTAGGGTTTCTTTTACTTGTTTTTGTATTTTTAATTGTAGAAATAGAATCCAATCAAATCTTTGATCATTCAAGCATTGTTCACAAACCAAACTCAATTTTCAAATTCGCGGCCTCGTTGGGACATAACGACCCGGGTTCGGTTTTAAACTTTGTGGATAACAAAGCGAGAAACCGATACTTCCGGATATATATATTTTTATTTGTGAATTTAAACTTATTGCTTTTTGGATTTTAAAAGTGATTTATTTATTTTCACCTATATTATATTATATATATAGTATAAATTGCTTACAACCACTTAAGCCGACGGAATTATTTGAAGGATCGATTATTCGTTAACACGTGTTGTAAATCAACGATGTAAAGTTTCGTATAAAGTGGTAGATATCGCCACTTGTCTTGTAAAAGTTTGTAAAGTATGGGATGATTGGGAGTTGACCGTTATGGGAACGCCAACTTAGGTTGTTGTTTTTGATCAATGATCAAGATGTTTGTGTAAATATTTATGAGTCTTTATCATTGTAACGGTCGGAAAAGTATCTAGCAACTTGTGCCTTATTTGTTTTGGACTTAGTCTATTTGTTTCGTAATTTTTATTTAACAATTTATTTCCCTTTCCTAATGACTAACCTTAGGTTTTACTCGAATGAGGATGTGACCGAATCATGCATGTCTATTCCGTCGTTACGACCATGTATGTGTGATTCAGCCCCCTTGTTGGTTTATTACTTTTGGTGAAAGTTAGAAGATCCATACCCTATATCACTCTACTAGTCCTACTCTTTAGCTTATTTGAGTTAAGGTTTAAATGCAGACATATGTGTCTATCCCATTGTTATGGGTGTGGATGATCTAGGTCGCCTTTTATGGAATATTGGTATTGGTAGAGAATAGAAAGAGTGATCAAACCCCTTATAAAAACCCAATTTACCTCTATAAACTTGTTACTCCTTAACTCTATTTGTAGAGATGTGTATCCTTGCCAAGTGATGTGCTGTCGTGTAGGTTTACTTTATTGATTACCAAGTTTTAAATTTATATTTTGCCGACTTATCCTAAAACAACACTTTAACAGGAAGTGTACCCGGTCAGATGGGAGTTTCGTAGTAAGTAGGGTGTCGAACATTTGAAGCGAGGAATACTTTCAATTTATTAATACTTTGGTTGTCTAATCTAAGTTAGTTCTATTCTATTCTAAACCTATGCTAAACCTATGTTAATCCTAAATCTAATGGATAAGGGGGGTGCAGCCTAAGAGACTGGCATGGGTTTTGTGGTGACAAAAACCAATTCAAGACCTTAAACACACGCAAGCAAATTAACAAAAGATAAAAGAGCAGTTGAGCCAAATATAAGAAAACTGTGTTAGCCATCATTAATCCGATTAAGAACGTTGGTTGTATACTAGAGTGCAATGAATTACATAATCTTGAGGCTGCATATCTATTCTTGAAGAGCTTAGGCGTTTACTTCTTCCAAAAGACCTATATACGAATAATTCTATCACAATTAAAAACTAATCCGCATTAAGCCTCCTGATTGCTGATTATAAGTATATCAAGGAGAGATTTTAAGGCATTGGGTGATCTTCTTCAACCCTAGCTCATAGATACTTTTACCGCACTTACTGCTAATGGTAATTCATACACAAGTAAGTCACTAACAAATCTTTATCAATAATTAGAGAGTACTCGTTTGATCCTAAAGGTCACCTCCGACCAACTAAGCTCATAATTAAAAAGTACATAAGATATGTCGTCATTCGTAGATCCTATTTGGTCTAGATATATAAATCACTAATGATTAAGTAGGCTATCCCTGAATTCTAGATAACTTGGACCTATCACTATATCTGATTTGAATGATAGGTTCGGCATACAAAAGCCAGCTAAAAAAATTATCATTTGGATAAACATAAACAAGCACTCAATGATAAATAAAGCAATCGAGATAAACAATACCAAACATTTAGATCTTCATAATAATGGCTAATACCCGAAGGTATTAGCCTTCAAACATCATAATTAATACAAGAGTAATTATTTAGCCAAGGTAAACTAACCGAGTTAACGAATGATGCCAAAAACTGAACGATTACAAGAGTATAAGAAATTACACGTTGTCTCCTATGGAATTAATAACGTTGCTAGACCTCTTCTGCTATTTTTCTCCTCTGAAAATCGACTTTTGTGGTTTAGATATCAAGAATATTATTTTGCGCACTTAAAACTCGTTTTTGAGTTTTCTATTTATAGGGTCTGGAATATGGTCGATATGGCGTATCCAAAGTCTCAGATAGAGCGTATCGAGGGTTTCTTGGAGTAGGGACCATGTTTGATATCTTCCAGAATATTCACCTTCTATAACTTGAATACAACGTATAGGTCTTCTTTGGATACGGCGTATTGATCGTGTTTCCTTCGTGGTCTTTTGGTGAGTGCAGGCATAGATACGCCGTATCTTCCTTGATGGATACGGCGTATTGGTTGTCAAAACAGTAATCTTCAAAATATCTTTGTTTAAGCTCCAGAATGCGTGCCTTTTAGTTAATCTTCATCAAGTACTCCATAATTACTACAATTCTCAAATACAAATGATTAAGTAATAATTCTTTGCAATAATTATACAAAATGGGTTAATTACATAGGATAAATGATGCTATAAAATAGACGTTATCTGATTTCATCAAATATCTCCTCACTTGAATCCTACTTTTCCTCAAGTAGCCTTTAGAAGTTTACAAAAATATATCCCTAAGGATTTTTCCGGTTAAGCATTTATTTGATCAATTACAAGTACATAACCAAACACCTTACGAAATAGGAAGATGAAAACACCCAAATCACTCAGCTAATCTATGTGGTAACATGTAACTAATTCGCTCAATTGCTCGGTCGTGACGAGTATTCTATCATAGGCTTGACAAGGATACACATCTACACCACTAGAGCTAAGGAGTAACAACTTTATAAAGGTAAAATAGTTTTTATTATAAGGTTTAGGGTTGATCATTCTACAATCTTTCACCAAAAGTATCACACTAACAAGGCAGCTGAAGCACACATACATAGACATAACGACGGAATATACATGTGTGTTTGATCACATCCTCATTCGAGTTTAACCAAGGGTTATGATGAAGAATGATATAGGGTAAGGATCTTCTAACTTTCACCAATAGTAATTAACCAACAAGGCAGCTGAGACATGCATACATGGCCGTAACGACGGAATAGACATGCATGCTCGATCACATCCTCATTCTCGTAAAACCCATGGCTAATGATTAGGAAAGGGAAATAAATTATTGTTAAATAAAAATTATGAAGCAAATAGATTAAAGTCTAAGATACAAGTTGCTAGACACTTTTCCCGACCGTTACCATGACAAAGGCACAACTATTTATAAACGTCTTGATCATAGATCAAAAACAACAACCTAAGTTGGCGTTCCCGTAACGGTTAACTTCCCAATCATCCCATACTTTACATACATTACAAGGTAAGTGGCGATATCTTCCACTTTATACAATACTCTACATCGTTGACTTATAAAACGTATCAACGAATAATCGATTCTTCGTGTAATTCCTTCGGTAATTGCGAAATGATTATCTTCGAACTTTCCTTCTCTTTTTTGTTGCGAGTTTTCTAATTTTTTCAATTTTTTTTGCATCTAACTATATATGAAACTCGGAGTAGTTTCACCATCTTCACGATCATAATAATTCCGGATAATTCCTTCGATAATTCTTCATTCTTCGGACGTACCATTAATTATGATGGTAGTAAAAATACACGAGTTTTGACTACTTTATACATTCCCATTTGCGATGTGCAAATTCCTCCAACCGTACCAAAGATAGAAAATTTTGACACAAGACTCGGGAAATACAAACTTTACACTTTAAGCAACTAGAAACTGTAAAATAAACTTAATCTAACAATGTAGGCTAAGGTGTAAAGGTGTAACGAAACAACTGGTGTAATTTCTAAAGGATTGGCTCTACGGGTTGTTCTAGGGGTATCTTACTCTTAAAGTGAGAGTAAACAAAGGGTTTATATGGGGGTTAACTAACCAGTGTAGTTAGTTAATAAACAACATGAATAGGCTTTTTGGGTGTATTTCTAAAAATTTTACCAATTTAAACAAGTTACTCCATCTAAATCCATAGTACTCATCACTGTGATCTCGAATAGATATACCAAGCCAAGTTCTAAAGTCTACTACATCACTGGCACACTCATATTTTATGGAATTTGGGTAATCATTTGGAAACGGATAAGGTTAAATCCTCATAATATCTAATAAGGGTTGTTGTGTGCGAGTTATGTAATAGGTAATTTCACAAAAGTATGCTTGAATTTTTTTTAAATTCGAGCATAATTTAAGCATTTTAATGTGAAAAATAGGACAAATATACATTCTAATTCCCATTCCCCCACTTGAATTATACAACGTCCTCGTTGTATAGATAAAACATTAAAAACGGGATTTAAAAAGAATTAAAATGAGAAACTCCCTTGATATTTGCTCGGTAGATTCTCCATGTAGGTTTATTAAGCAAGATAGTGTTGAACAACCGTCTTAAAGTTTCAAGACTCCAACACTTTGAAATTCCAGATCATAGATTCTTCACCAACATTGTCGATTTCTTTTCTTTCAGCAAGGACCTGTACAGATTATAGGAAAAACAATGCATTCCTATCTCGGTACCTACGGTTAATTTAATCTAAACTAATAACTAAGTACGGGTTAGTTTGCTAAATACACCGTATCATGTGCATGAATACGCTGTATTGCCAGAAGTGACAATAATGTTTTAAAAAGTACATAAAATAAAGGACTGATAACGTCCAGACAATCAATACGCCGTATGGTTTGGAGCGGATACGCCGTATTGATGTCTGGGAAGACAAACTCGATAAAATTTATCAACATTTCGGGTTGTCTCTCAGGAAGTACTTTTGTTTACAGCGAAGTCTTTAAGTTAGACTTTTCTTCAGCTTCTCTTTTCACCATTCGGTGCGCGTCACCTTCCATCCGTTGTCCTTCATGCGAAAGATTTCTTGGTATGCTCGGCATGCATCTTCGCTTGTTCTTGTCAAATCATCGTATTCATCTTGTTTAACAACAACATACTCTTCGTCATGTCCGAATGAATACTTGATCATCTCTAATCTTCTTATATTGCAAACCGGCAGCTCATGAGTTTCCCATAACTCATGTATTTCACCTTTATTCTCATATTCCCATTCATTGCGATCATCATTGGTATTTTCAAAGTTGTCCCAACTTTTCTAACCTTTATCATTCGATTCATCATCTTTATTGATTAATCCCTCCATGAGAGCCTTATTTCTTAAAGCTTCTTCTTTCAACTCGCTATCCTCCAAGGCTTCATACCATTCATAATTCTGATAATGGAGTGAGTTTTCGATTATGTAAGCTCCAGGTAAGTTTCCTCCATTACAATATCCATCATTCCTCCAACCACATGTTGGCCATTCCGAACATCCAGTTTTATAATTTAAAGGATTACAATAATGTTTAACTGGTGTTGGTTCTTTCCATGCTCCTTTATCCGTCCATGGATTTTCGTGCACCCATGGCACATCTTGGTTCCATTTATAAATCCAATCATCCTTAAATTCTTCATAAGTCTTGAATTCTTCAATATCTTTAGTAAGGAGATCAGGATCTATTTTGAGTAGGTAATTGAACTCTTTGAATTTTTCGCACAACGATGTTTCATAATTGAACAAGTTTGTTTTAATTCTAAAAATTTCACCGATTTCTTGTTCATCATCATGATTAGTTTCCTCAAGATCGAAAGGTTCTTTATTTGTTGACTCAATTTCATCACTTCCCAATTTCTAATAACCTCACAACGCTCCTTTAGTAAATATATCCATCGTCTTGTAGTTCACAAACTTTGAGGCCAACCAATTTTCGAACTTCAGATTAGTAGGGTCCCACTTAATTATAAGGGTGTTAATTTTGCTAGTGCGGGAAGGCGGGTAGTATTTTCTAAAAAATTTAGCAGTCAAATCAACCCAAGTTGTAATTGATCCTTTAATTCCATCAAACCATCTCTATGAATCTCCAACCAATAAGATTGGGAAAACAACAACTCTAAGTTTATCCTGATTTACATTGGGTAAATCAATCGGGTTAACAATTTTTAAGAAGTATTCGATATGCTTAACCGCGTCTTCCCTATTAGTTCCGCTAAAGGCATTATTGTGCAAATCATCAAGGAATTTTCCTTTAAGCTCATAAGCATTCTTTCTATTCACCTTAATGCTTGTAATTCCTGAATAGTAATTTGCTCGGTCATTAGTCGCGAATTCCCCGACAACGGCGCCAAAAACTAAATGTGTTGTCGTGTAGGTTTACTTTATTGATTACCAAGTTTTAAATTTATATTTTGCCGACTTATTCTAAAACAACACTTTAACTGGCAGTGTACCCGGTCAGATGGGAGTTTCATGGTAAGTAGGGTGTCGAACACTTGAAGCGAGGAATACTTTCAAATTATTAATATTTTGGTTGTCTAATCTAAGTTAGTTTTATTCTATTCTAAATCTATGTTAAACCTATCTTAATCCTAAATCTAAAAGATAAGGGGGGTTTTCAGCCTGAGAGACTCGCACGGGTTTTGTGGTGACAAAAACCAATTCAAGACACTTAAACACACATAATCTAATTAACAGAAGATAAAAGAGCGGTTGAGCTAAATATAAGAAAATTGTATTAGCCATCATTAATTCGATTAAAACGTTGGTTTTTTACCCAAGTGCAATGATTACTTATCTCGAGGTGGCATATCATTCTTAAGACTTAGGCGTTACTTCTTCCTAAGACCTAAATCTAAAGAATTCTGTCACAATTAAACGTATCCGCATAAAGCATCCTTATTTGCTGATTATAATCTATCTTAAGGATTAAAGCAATGGTGATCTTGTTAAACCCTAGCTCATAGAGACTTTACCCACTTACTCCTTAATGGAAATTCATACACGAGTAGTCCACTAACCAAATCTTTATCAATTAATTAGAACATACTTATTGATCCTAAGGTACCTGCCGGTCCAACTAAGCTCACAATCAAAAGACAAAGATAAGTCGTCATTTATGATCTTATTGGTCTAGATGTATAAATCACTATATGGAGAGCTATCCCGGCATCTAGATTACTTGGTCCGTATCACTAGATCTAGTTGAATGATAGGTCGCATACAAAAGCACGTAAACAAGTATCATGTGATAAACATAAACAAGCACTCAATGATAAATTAAGCAATCGAGATAAATAATACCAAACATTCAGATCTTCATAATAATGGCTAATACCTAAAGGTATTAGCCTTCAAACATCATAATTAATACAAGAGTAATGATTTAGCCAATGTAAACTAACCGAGTTAACGAATGATACCAAAAATTGAACGATTACAAGAGTATAAGAAATTACACGTTGTCTCCTATGGAATTAATAACGTTGCTCGACCTCTTCTGCTCTTTTTCTCTCTAAAAATCAACTTTTGTGGTTTAGATATTGAGAATATGATTTTGCGCTCTTAAAACTCGTTTTTGAGTTTTCTATTTATAGGGTCTGGAATATGGTCGATACGGCGTATCCAAAGTCTTGGATACAGCATATCGGTGGTTTCTTGGAGTAGGAACCACGTTTGATATCTTCCAGAATATTCACATTCTATAACTTGAATATGGCGTATAGGTCTTCTCTGGATATGATGTATTGATCTTGTTTCCTTCGTTGTCTTTTGGTAAGTGCAGGCACAGATACGTCGTATCTTCCTTGATGGATACGGCGTATTGGTTTTCAGAACAGTAACCTTCAAAATATCTTTGTTTAAGCTCCAAAATGCGTGTATTTTAGTCAATCTTTACCAAGTACTCCATAATTACTACAATTCTCAAATACAAAAGATTAAGTAACAATTCTTTGCAATAATTATACAAAATGGGTTAATTACATAGGATAAATGATGCTATAAAATAGATGTTATTTGATGTCATCAAATATCCCCCCACTTGAATCCTACTTGTCCTCAACTAGCCTTTAGAAGTTTACAAAATGTATCCCTAAGGATTTTTCCATTAAGCATTTATTCGTTCAATTACAACTACACAACTAAACACCTCACGAAATGGGAAGATGAAAACACTCAAATCACTCAACCAATCTATGTAGTAACATGTAACTAATTCGTTTAGTTTATCGGTTGCGATGAGTATTCTATTATAGGCTTGGTGATGACATCAAATAACGTCTATTTTATAGCATCATTTATCCCATGTAATTAACTCGAAGGTTTCACCTGATTTTGGCTAGAGAAAGAACCACTCTCGATCAAATTTTGACATGGTTGATCTTGGTTTTAAAAATTCATTTCAATCAATTATTTCCTCCATCGAAAACGACAAATTTTCGAAACGAAATCACGAGATTTTCGACAATGATTTGACGAGTCGTTTTACGAGGCTTTGGGATCGTTTAATGATCTTATTCGCGCATAAGCCCACATCATGAATTTTCAGATTACATCAACTAGATACGTTTACAAGCCTTAAATGCCTAATGATCAAGATTCGTTGAATTACCGCTGCGGGGAAACTTTTGATAAGATGCCGTGAATGCTCGAGAATTATTGGGAGTAGAATCCAAAGTTCGTATTACGAAACCAAACAGTCCGTTGCCAAAGTGAAGTTCGAGCTCATCTACCCCCGGAATTTCGCCCGATGTTGCTAGCTCTTACAACCTGACAGTTTTTGAAAACTTAAGAAATATTGAATTTAGGGAAAAAAAGACTATGCTTATCGACAGAAGCAAAAATCCAGCTCTCGGCCCGTGAAAAGCAGGTCGAGCAGAGTTGTGTAACTTAGGAGTTTCTCATTCTTATAGAAATTGTCCCAGCCATCGATGGCGAAATGTTTTTATCGTAGACAGACATTCAAGAGTACGTTTTTATAAGCTGCTCAGCTAATTCAATCAAGGAAATTCTAATTATAGACCTCCGATGGGTGCAGAACCAAATCCGACCCTCCTGGTTTTTCCTCCGATTCAAAACAATCAAACCATTTCATATCAGAAACCAAAGGAATATTTCAACCAAAATCGGGGAACCAATTTCAATTAACAAACCGTAGAAATAACTTCACCAGGGGGAAAAACAAATTTATCAAATCAACCTCAACACTAGTACAACCGCCATTTACCAAGCTCACCCTTATCAAGCTCCCGCTCCTCTTCCATCCCCATAACAAACGCCATCATCCGAACCCGTCAAACTTATACCCTACCAGCACTCGTGACCTACAAAACTCGAAAACATCCTCCAGAGCTAACATAAAAACGATATATTAAGCAGTACACTAATCTCTGCTTAGCACAACTACACTCCCAAATAATCACGGACCGTAGGATTCCAATACAAAAAAAAATGCAAGGTGTTTCGAAAACCGATTTTGAGAATTACGTCAAGGCTAATGATGTAGTATTAAGGAATATGCAAAATCAAGGCCAAGGTTTTACAAAACCAGATGACAAATTTAAAAACGGAAATAGCTTTCTACTTCATAAATTCCCAATACCGCTTGGGACTTCTAGTTCAGGTTCTCTATTCCTAGTAATACGATTACTAACCCGAAGGAAGACTTGAAGGGTATTACTACCCGAAGCGGGGTTGTTTATTAAGGACCTACGATTCCTACTTCTTCTTCTCCTAAAGTAGTGGAACGTAGAACCGAGGTAACAAAGGATACGATTTTTCCTACTAATAACAAAAATACCGAAGATGTCCACCCTCTGGTTGTCCTAGTTGAAAACCAAATTCTGGTTTCCGAGCCAGTTGTTGCTCCTGTTAGTGCGCCGATGCCTAACCCAGAACCGCAAGGCAGGTCCCTTCAAGCGAAATGATGAGAAGCGCCGTGAAACGCTAACGAACAAATTGAGATAAGTCACAAATCTTTTAAAGATAGAGTTTTTTGGGAAATTAGCTTCATGATGCTTGGGACTCGAATGCCTAAGTTGCTTCAAAATACTCTTAAAGCCTTACTCGGAATTAAAGAAAAACTAGTAAATGGCTAAAACCCTTTGAACGAACCATTGCTGCGGAGCGGTCATACTTAAAACAAGTTACTGCAAAACTTGGTGACCCAGGCAATCCTTATTTCATGTAAATTTGCTCGGGAATGGATGAGTGCTTAGACCTTGGAAGATCTGGCGCGAGCATAAATCTCATGCCAGTTTTCCAGGGGGAAAAACTTAACCTTCCAAACTGACTTCGGACGTGCATGACACTAGAACTAGCAGACCGTCGAATCTCAACCGATCGATCGGTATTGCTTAAAGATGTCAACTTTAAAGTTGGTGTATTCTAGTTCCCAGCCCGACTTCCGTGGTCCGAAGATTTGAACCACCCTTGAGTACCTCTAATGCTCGGGAGGTGTTTTCCTAAGACCGGATCGTGCTTTGATAGACGTGTACGACGGTGAATTAAACCCTTCGAGTAGGCAATGAGGCCATATACTTACAATCTGATCAAACTTCGAATAACTCGCTAATTAAAGATGATATGACGGTGAACCGAGATCTGACGTTTGGTTAATTAGCTAGTGAGGAGTATTCTCAGGAAGTTCTAGGATTTTCCGACGTGATCCGTCGAGTGGCAACCCACTCATGGATATGAACCCCACAGTTTCCAAATTCTTCTCCACTCTCACCCTTTGGGATAGTGATTTCTCCTTCTCGAAAAGCCGATGCTTTTCTTGCTCAAGCTCGACGATCCAACTTCACACCGAAAGTTTGATAATCCTATTATGACACAGAGGGCGACATTCCGTATTCTTGAAGCACTCCTTAATAGTGATTCCTTCACCTCCTCCAAACCAAGGAAAATTATTTGCCGGAAAATAGAAAGGGGAAACTTAATTTTGTAAAGCTAAAACTGCAATCTTCAAATGATGAACCTCCAGAGGTCGAACTTAAGGACTTACCGCCTCATCTCGAATATGCATTTTTGGAAGACAACAACAAGTTGCCAGTCATAATTGCCAAAGATTTGAGTGTCGATGAAAAGGCCGCTCTCATAAATGTTCTAAAGTCCCGAAAGCGAAGCCCATCTGCTTGGAAACTCTCCGACATAAAGGGTATTAACCCGGAATTTTGTTCTCATAAAATTCTTATGGAAGAGGACTACGAACCAGCGGTCCAACATCAGGGAAGGGTTAATCCAAAGATCCATGATGTCATTAAGAAAGAGGTTGAAAAACTTCTTGACGCCGGATTGATCTACCCAATCTCGGATAGTCCTTGGGTAAGTCCAGTGCACTGTGTGCTAAGAAAGTTGGGATGACTATAGTTAACCGATGAATAGAAATGAATAGTAACCACGCTAAACTTGTAACGAGATGGAGAGTATGTATTGATTATCGGAAGTGAATGACGCACCTGGAAAGAAACACTTCCTTTGCCGTTTATGGACAAATTCTCGAGAGAACTTCGCAGGAAGTTACTTACTTTGTTTTCCGTCGATGGTTTCTCGGGTTACATTCAAATACCAATCTATCCAAAAGATCAAGAGAATGCCACATTCACTTGCCCATACGGAACGTTTGCTTACCGCCACATGCCTTTCGGCATATGCAATGCACCCAGGTACGTTCTAGAGGTGTATGAATGGCTATCTTCCATGATAATGAAAACAAAAAAACGATGAAGTTTTTATGAAGACTTTTTAGTTGCAGAAATTATTTCCTCTACGTGCCTTCCAATTTAGCAAAGATGCTTAAAACGGTGGAACACACTATTCCTAGCTTATAAATTGCTTAAACAGCTTATTTGTTGCTTAATAGTGCTTATTATTGTGTTGTTATGTTAATTGAGTGCTTTTGATTATCTGTTTTTGAAATCCATAGAGTAGATCTTAGTTTTCTTCATTTTGTCTTAAAAAATCCTAAAATCCAAAAAAAATAAATAACTTAGCATAGTTAGTAGCTTATAGATTCTGGCTTATTTTCTTGTTGATTAAGGCTAAAGAAGAATTGTTAAAAAAGTTGTTAGTCATTCTGGTATTGATTTTCTGAATGCTAAATCTCTCTTCATAAGCTAGAATATTTTTTGAAGGTTTGTTTAAAGGAGGTTTTGGCAGAGCAGTTTTAAACCATAAGGTAAAACCACTAGTGGCTAGTTGGTCTTTGTGAGTTTTTATTAATTCACATTTAAGTTTTGTTTAAAGAGCTAAATTTCATAAGTAGAATAGGTTAATAAGGATTTCATAAGGTTAGTTAGTGCAGAAGTTGTAAATCTGTTTAAGGATATTTGCAATAAATAGCTTAATTCAATCCTAGATTGGGTAATTGCTTCCAGTACCTTTAGTTGTTATGTTTCGAGTATGTTAGAATCAATTTCTCAGTTCCATTAGATAGTTTTTCAAGTTGGTTCAAATTGGGTGCAAACTTCACAGGGTAAACATAAGTGCGAAGTAGCTTTTTAAAGTCAAATTTTTAGATAGTATAAGTAACATTTAGGTTTTTATTTTTGGTTTACTAATAGATCTAGGGTAGTAGTTCATCTGTTTCAAGTTAATTTTCATTAAAAAGTTCTTCTTCATTATCTGACTTTTCTCTTAAAAATAGCAGTTTCTTCTTTAATTATTCACAAAAAAGGGAAAAGTTAAGAACTAAAAAAGCATTTTTCTAAAAGCTTCATTGTTCAAATTTATGTAAAAGCTTTCCCTGTAGCATTAAAAGCCAGCTTTCATAAAAAGTAAGTTTCAGTTCTTGAGGAGTTTATTTGATTGCATAAAAATAAGTTCAAAATAGGGTGTAAGGGTTGTTTGGTTTAAAGCTTTCATAAGAGCTTTTTGAGATTTTATAGCTTATAGCCTGTCTTATTTTGCTTAATTTCAGTTCATTTAGCTCAATAAGATATGTTTAATATAAGAGATAGCTTTTTGTTTCATTATTATAGCCTTAAGTGTTAGCCTTAGAGTCTTAAAGATAGAAAAAAGCCAAAAGAACGAGTATATTGCATAACGTCTTAAAGTTTGGCCAAATTGCATGTTTCGTCCAACGTTAGAATAGTGCAAGGAGCATTCCCTGTGGGAAAACCTTTGGTGCAAGTATCGTCCCTGAGGGGAAACATTTGGGGAAACCTTTAGTGCACGTATCGTCCCTGCAGGGACGATACTTGCACCAAAGGTTTCCCACAGGGACGATCCTTGCACTTTCGTAACGTTTGGGACGAAACATGCAATTTGGGCCAAGATTTAAGGGCGATTTATGCCAATTTACTCCAAAAAGAAAGTACTATAAAACCCCTGTTGCTTTTAATTCCTTTTCTCTGCTTATTTTTCAGTTTTCAAAATAGTTGTTTTCACAAAAGTTGTTTATTTCTAGCTTATCTTCCACTTTGTTTTTAAAGTTTTCCAAAATAAAAAAATAATAATACAAAAAGGTGAGGCAAAGGGACTGTGAACCACGACCTCATTGCATACAAATACATAGTCCTTACCATGTGCGTCAATAGCTCATACCATCATCATTTGTTTTCATTTGTCTCTAAGACACATTTTGCCTTTTGTATCTTAACATAAGCCGTAGCTTATTTAGCTATGCCTATGCTTATTAGATAAGCTGGGCATTTGTGTTAATTTTTCCTGCATTCCTTATTGCATTTAGGATTTTTTTATGATTTTTCTAAATTTTTTCCTTTATTTGTTTAATTTCTATAATTTTTCATAGTTTAAAAATTTCGAAAATCAATAAAAAAAATAGAAAAAGATTTTAGAAAATTACAAAAAAAAATAATTTTTTGTTTTAGAATAAATACTTTTAGGTTTATAAACATTAAAATCATTTTTACCACTTTTAGATTTAAATTTCCATTTTTTTAACTTTTTAATTTAGTTTAAAAAAATAGGGATTTAATATTAAAAATAGTTAAAAGTAGTTTTCTGATTTTTTTTTATAATATTTTAGACTTTTCCAAGTAGAAGTTCCATTTTGAGAATTTTAGGAAATTAATTTGCTAGGTTCTTCTAGGAATTTAAAATACACTTATTATTTTTAATTCATAATAAATACAAAAAAAAAATTCTTTTTTTTAAATTTTCTTTTGTCTTAATTTAGGTTTAGAAATTAAATTTGCATTCGTAGGTTTTAACTTTATCTTAGATGTTTATTTGTCGCGTTTTTTTGTGCCCGTTATTTGTTTTCTTGCTTAATTGTCATTGTTTGCTTATTTTAATTGTTGATTTAATTCGTAGAAATATATAACTAATCCAATCTTCTTATTCAAATCATTGTATAAATTCAAACGTGATTTTAATTTCATAAATCATTGGGGAATAACGACCCGGGAATCATACTTCCCGGTTAATATACGTATAATATTATATATATTTGAGTGAATTTTCCTTAAGGGTCACTTTTGGAATTTTCTTAAAGCTCTCTTATAAGTATATTATCTTACGTGTATAGAATTGCTATGTCATAATTTCACAAAAGTATGCTTGAATTTTTTTTAAATTTAAGCATATTTTAAGCATTTTAGTGTGAAAATTAGGACAAGTATACATTCTAATTCCCATTCCCCATTTGAATTATAAAACGTCCTCGTTGTATAGACAAAACAATAAAAAATAAGGTAAATTAAAAGAGAATTAAATGAGAAACATCCCTGATGTCTCTCGGTAGTGATTCTCCATGTAATTTATTGAGCAAGAAATGTGTGTTGAACAGCCGTCTTGAGGGTTTCAAGACTCCAACACTTCAAGATTTCTAGATTGTAAAATTCTACAACCAACATTCATCGATATCCTGTATCACGAGGACCTGTGTAAATCTCAAAAACAAGTACAATTTCTATCTCCGTGTATTCGTTGGTTAGAGTCGAAATAATAACCTAAAACTGTACAGGAAGTCGATACGCCGTATCCATTCCCCAGGATACGTCGTATTGATACTTGTATACGCTGTATTCATTTAATGAATACGTCGTATAGACTGTGCTGAAAATAAAGACTGGATAACGTCCAGAAGGTCAATACGCCGTACCCATGGGGTTTGGATACGCCGTATAGACAGTCTGGGAAGACAGACTCGATAAAAATTGAAAATTACATTCCGGGTTGTCTCCCAGCACGCCCTTTTTGTTTACAAAAATCTTTAAGTTAGACTTGCCACCTAATTTAATCTCTTTCCTTATAAACATTTAGGACGAAGGGGATGCAAATGGCACATACAAATTCTTGATTAGGAAAATGAATGACATCCCTTTGTTAAGATGATTCCAAGTCATGATATTAAAATTTAATTCCTAGATAAAAGTTTCAGCTTTGAAAAATTTATTAGATTTATCATGACTTGTTTCCAAAAGCTTATTTGACCCATGTGCATACGCACCATCATCAGCATTTATTACATTAGGTAATTGTATGACAGACATATCCCCCGAAGGTTGCTCAATATCTATTTCATCATTATCATTGTCCGTATCTGATTTTAAATCATCGGGATAAATTACGTTAAAAGGAAATAAATTATTAAAGTATTTAACGTTTTTATTCGTATTTATCACATCGGATAGACATATATATATATATATAGGCTTTGGTTCCATTGAGAAGGTTTTTATTTTGAGAAGATTGAGAAATCTTCGTTTGAGCAAATTGATTCGTATTTTTTGATTTGATTCACAAGTAAACATCATTTAATAGTGAATCGAATCTATAAATCACAAATTTGATTCACAAATCATTGTTAAAATCGAGTTATGGTAATGATTCATTAAATTTGTACAGATGATTCAGTATTGTACTAATATCGCAAAATCGAGAGATTTTTAACATTGATTCAATTTTTTTACACATTTTGTATTATAATCACATTAAAATGAGTTTTACGCTTGAAAAACTTGAAACAAAGTTAAAAATCTATCGTTTTTGAAAACCTTCTCAATCTTCTCAAAATAAAAACATTCTCAATCGATCCGGCTTATATATATATATATATATATATATATATATATATATATATATATATATATATAATAATATATATATAATACTTATTACGTAACCCGCCCGACGGCCGGGTTCACCTCAGACTTTTTTTAAGAAAAGGTCTGTGGTGAGTTGGCTAATAAGTTGGAGTGTTTATACAGGTGGCTATGAATGGATCAAAACGGTTCCGGTGGGCCAGAGTTGGTGTTTTTTGGTTCGGTCAATATCGGGTCTGTCTGTTTTGGTCCGGTCAATATATTGTGATTACAGTTCAAAATGCTCATGTTGTTGTTTTATATTTTTGATTGTTAATAAATCTAATAAGTAAATGTCTTTTCAGGCTGAGGTTTTGTTAATATAGTTAATATCCAATATCCATTCGTGAACACTATTTAAAGTAATTTATGTTCGGTGAATAAGTAATACGTGGAAAATAAATGTAAAGTAAATAATATAGTTTAATAATGTTACTGTGGAATATGTATACGACGATCTTTTCTTTTTTTCTTTGAAAGAAAGTGTTATCGTTTTAGAGCTATAATGGTTGGAACACCAGGTCCTCCTATATATCGCCTAAGATGTTAGTTTTTCGTTTTATTTTAAATTTTTTACACAGACATTCCTAATAAAAGGTTTATGGTGGGAGATTGTGGATGATTGCGATTTCCGGGCTATCTTATGTAGACTGTTGAGTGACCATGACCTCAACATCAGTTTCACACACAGATATATAAATGCATGTCTAATAGAACTAAGACAGTTGACCACTTGACATGATTTAAAAAATGTAACATACCATGAACGCCCATAATTCAATATACAGTTTCATTTGGATATCATATTATAAAAGAACTCATGTTTCAACATCATAAACGATATGGATTTCAAGCTTCTTAAGAGACAGAATTATCGAACTGATAACACTCCTACATAATAATTTACCTAAATGTATAATCAGCTAGTCTTAAGTTTTCTAAACCGTGATCATTATAAAACATTGTTTTTAAATGACAAATAAGAATAGAGTCTATGTTGAAGAAAGCACCGGTTTAAGCAATTAAACTTTAGATTCAAATATTAGTAAACTTGAACGTGCCATCTGACACAACCATGACCTGTAACATCAACTCACTTGCTTGTTGTCCAAAGCAAACACATAAGAGGCATTAGTCTATACAGCTACAAAAGCAAGTACTGTATCTTACCCTACTTGCTCCCAAAAGACACAATGAACACCTTCTGGTTTTTAAGCCATGTTAACACAACTTCACAAGCATAAACCTTCACTTAACTAAATATTTCAATATTACCTCTTCAGTTCGAGCTTTTTCAGTCAACCTTGAATGCTTTCTATGCACAATAACCTTTCGCTGCTTTACTTCACCGAAATAACACACATGATAATTGATGCAACATGCTTGAGGCCAATGGGTACTGCGTGGAGATGCTTTTACTGGTGTCCTGTCAACCAATGCAAGGACTAATGTGTCTCCGGTCTTATCAGCGTTTAATCTATAGAAAGTAGTCGTCAATAATGAATAATCAGAAAATTAATTAGAAGGTGCGTAAATAAGGCTTAAAGGAATCAGTATTGTTGGGCTAAATATGAAGTTTATTTAACAATATTTGAAGTACACACTATTAATCCAAACACCAAAAACATATTATTTTGTTTGTGACTTTAATATGGCAAAAATTATGAAGTTGAGGTGTCATTGTTATTCACGAAGTGGTTAGTAGCCACAAAAATGAATCTTAATGAGCTTTTCCAATACAAATTAAGACTGCTTAATTGTATGTGTTGATATTCTGAATAATAATAAAAACAATTTAAAATGGAATAATCATTGTGTGGATATCAGACCTTGTAGTTGCGTAACCCGCCCGACGGGCGGGTTTATTTTGTGTTTTTTAAGGTTTAAGCGTGTAACTGTTGGATTTTTAACACAATGTGATGTTTTTTTAAACTTAAAGACGGTTTGAGAGTGTTTGTTGTTTTGTTGAAATCCACTAATGTCATGGGCAATGGGTTAGTTTGTGTATTGTACTTCCTGGGATAAACAACACATAATACTAAGTAGATGTAAATATGAATTCCACTAAACAACACATAATAATTTTAAAAAATTATAACGAAACAAAACTATTGATAGTTATACAAAAGATATTCAGGAAGTTGTATAAAAAACATTGATGCCTATTTAAATACAACACAATACTTTTTGCCATGAGATACAAAGTATGTGATATGCGCTGATTCTTTAAAAAAATTGTGATGTATTTGAGTATTTGACTCAAGTATATCAAATTTATAGCTTTCATTTATACGATACAAGTCAATACAACATTATTGCTCAATTGTATGGTTAGTAAAATTAAAAAATATGAAAAAATGAATCGGTATTGTATCAGGCATAGTCCGGCATTACCCTACATCTCTTCATTCTTTCCCTCAATCATCGAAGAGAAGGCTGTTCATAAAAATCAACAACTTAATTAAAAAATCATTTATCAGAGTTCTCAAACAATTACATAAAATAGACTCCAAGTAACTAATCTCCAGGAGGAAAGGCAAAGAAAATCACATGACCTTTTGA
The DNA here is from genome assembly GCA_026074375.1 of Tanacetum coccineum. Classification (NCBI taxonomy): domain Eukaryota; kingdom Viridiplantae; phylum Streptophyta; class Magnoliopsida; order Asterales; family Asteraceae; genus Tanacetum; species Tanacetum coccineum. Next base: position 60,087 of record BQNB010007953.1, on the reverse strand, counting down.
ATACTTGGATAGAATATTTAAAATAAGAGCTCCCCAGGCCGGTTTCGACACGTACTTAAAAATGACCAGTTTCTGTCCAACACTGTTTTGACATGTTACATGACTCCAAACATCTTACCATCTTTAATTGTAACAAAATTATGTCAAATGCACAATAGACCAGTAGTCAACTTAAGAAAATATTTGGAGGCTTACCAGCGAGGATAATCACAATGCATGGTGCCACTAAGTTGAGCCTGAGCCGCATTCCACTCTTCTGAAGATTTGAAAGGTATGTGAGGCGCAGTGTGATAAACCATTGTGAAAGTGCTCATTTGTAATAGGACCATATCCGTGGCAGTGCCTGCTCTCGCACATCATCACTCGGGGAAGCAAGAAGCTTGACAAATATTGGGACTGCCCCGTGATCAATTACTACCTTATTATTCTCAGATGTACCAGAACCAATGTTTGTGAGCGCCCAAGCAGCCTCAAACTGTTCAGAATGTCATTGAAAGGTTAAAGTCAAATCAAAATGTCATGCGCGCGCTCGCGCACACACATACACACACATTATAGGAGTCAAACCTGAAGCTGGGGAAAATCTTCCCTCATCAGAAACTCCACAAAGCGCGGCAGGACCCCTGATTGTATAACTTCCTCAATTGGTGGACTTTATTTTGTATAAAAACAGAGCAAATATGATCAGTTGCATGAACAATGATCCACAAGCATTCATGTAAAATATTAACTATACCTATAGAGATTACGAAACTGTGTAGTTGCCTATAGCTGCAAAGCATTATCAGTTAAATATACTCTAGCAACCATAGAAGGAAGACTATCTAACTGCAGTAATCAACATCAATTCATCAGTTAAAAAAATTAAAATGTTACGGAAGTCAATACGGGATGTAATTCTGAAATTTTGTTATCTACAATCATCTTAACTTTGGGATGTAAAGCCTCAAGTTGTTTGAAATAATGATTGTTTGGGGATGTAAAGTGAAACTAATATCATTGTTTTATTGTTTGGCATAACTACTTTTGGTGCATTGCCGACAGATTAATACTAATAGTACGAAAGTTGAGTATTAACCATCAAAGCAGTATGCAATGAACCTTTGGAAGGGTGGGTCCAAGATCTTTCAAAAGTCCATCTACACGTGCTGATAGCCCTCCATGTAAATATACAATGCAACTCCAATTAACAGAGGAACACACACACATACTCGTGATTATAGGGTTTTTTTTTTTTTTTTTAACGATGGTGTTGCTTGGTGTGTGACTTTCACAGTATTCTCATAATGTTAGAACCTAAACAGTAAGCGTAAACATAAAAATGTGAGACTAAGATGTTACCCTAATCTATGATGTATCCAAAGTCGCATCCTTTATTGACGAACCAGTACTCCTTTCCTCGCTAGCATACCATGTAGCAACCACCTCCAAAGACTTCTCATAAGTACATATCCAATCATTCACTATCCAGATACATATTAACAGCTACATTCTACATTCTCCATTCTAAACGTAGCTGGGAGGTGTTTCATTTGTTTAACTCGGTTAGTTTACCTTGGTTGAATTATTACTTTTGTATTGATCACAATGATTAAGGCCTACTACCCTTTGGTATTATCCATGGTTATGAAGATTTAAATGTTTGGTTTGTTATATCGACTGCTTAATTTATCATTAAGTGCTTGTTTATGTTTAACAATTAATACTTGTTTACGTGCTTTTGTATGCGACCTATCATTCAACCGGATCTAGTGATAACGACCAAGTTAGCTAGATATCGGGATGGCTCTTCATATAGTGATTTATATATCTAGATCAATTGGATCACAAATAATGACCTATCTTTGCTTTTAGATTAGTGAGCTTAGTTGGAACAGCATGTGACCCTAGGATCAACGAGTACGTTCTTAGTCAATTGACAAGGACTTGGCCAGTGGACTACTAGTATATAAATTGCCATTAAGCAATAAGTGGGTAAAGTCTCTATGGGTTAGGGTTTAACAAGATCACCATTGTTTTAATCCCTAAGATAGATTATAATCAGCAAATAGGATGCTTTATGTGGATGCGTTTAATTGGGATAGAATTCTACGTGTCTAGGTTTTAGGAAAAAGTATCGCCTAAATCTTGGAATGATATGCCGCCTCGAGATAAGCACTCATTGCACTAAATAAATAAACAAACATTTTAATTGGATTAATCATGGTTAATACAGTTTTCTTATATTTGGCTTGACCGCTCTTCTATCTTTTGTCTGTCTGCTTGCGTGTGTTATTGTGTTTTAAATTGATCTAAGTTAACACAAAACATGTGCCAGTCTCTCAGATTAAAAAACCCTCCTTTATCCGTTAGAATTGGTATTAACATAGTTTTAACATAGTTTAAATTAACATAGTTTAGTTAACCAAAATATTGATAAAATAAAAGATTAGTTCTCGCTCTTATTGATCGACACCCTCATTACCACGAAACTTCACCTGATCGAGTACACTGGCCGTTAAAGTATTATTTTAGGTAAAGTCGACAAAATATAAATTTAAAACTTGAACTATCTAAAATAAACCCTACATGACACACACATCAGGTACATATATGCTATTTTGTGTCTTGAAGTATATTTTGGCGAGTCGTATATAGTTATTGTACATTTAAAACATGTTATCTAAACTTTTGTTGACTTGTATCTTGCAGATATTACAAGTTTTGTGGCTAGGCAACCCGTTTTGTAGGCCTTGTAATGTGTTAGGCGGTTTTTGTGGTGTTTAGCATATATATATATATATATATATATATATATATATATATATATATATATATATATATATATATATATATATTTATGTATGTATGCACCGGTTCCATTGAGAATGTTTTTATTTTGAGAAGATTGAGAAATCTTAGTTTGAGCAAATTGATTCATATTTTTTGATTTGATTCATAAGTAAACATCATTTAATAGTGAATCAAATCTATAAACCACAAATTTGATTCACAAATCAATGCTAAAATTAAGTTATGGTAATGATTCCTTAAATTTGTATAGAAGATTCAGTATTGTACTTATATCGCAAAATCGAGAGATTTTTTAACATTGAGTTGAATTTTTTTTTTACACATTTTGGATTATAATCACATTAAAATGTGTTTTACGCTTGAAAAACTTGAATCAAAATTAAAATCTATCATTTTTGAAAATCTTCTCAATCTTCTCAAAATAAAAACCTTCTCAATCGATCCAGATTCTATATATATCTCTACATTATATATAACAGGAGGTATTTGACTATTTAATGTCACGTCATCTTGGATGCCATGTCATTACTAATTTTTTTTTGTAAAAATCATTTTTTTTGGTAAAATTCGTTTTTTTTTGTAAAATTTGTTTTTCCAAAAAATTTGTAGCTTACAAGATTTGAACTTGAGTTGTTTGTAATATTAACAAACCACTCAACCACTAGACTAGGTGATTTTTTTGATTATATTTTGCAACTTAAAATATATAAGGTCATGCAAAAGATAATTACTTCTATTCTATTGATTCTAAAATTTGATATATATTTTAAATACTAATATACTCACCCACCCATACGTTTGTGTTTACAGTCGACTTCAGACTTTTTCTTGTCATTCAAGATGCGTCGCAATAAACAAAAAGGTTACTCAAATCCCACGTCATCGTCTTACTCTTCAGGTATCGATCTTAATACCCTTTTACAGTAACTTTTATTATTAACTAATGTTTTTTTATATGATGATTTATGTGAACATAATAATGCTTGTGATGTTTGTTCTTTTCGTAAAAGAAAACATGTTTAAGTGCGTGCATAATTGTACATGAGAATGAAACATGCTTAAAACGTCAACATAAAGTTGCGTGAATCATAGGTTTAATCGTAATTGAATTGTTGGGACCGTAAGTAAGTTTCTTTCATGTGTATGATATATTGCAAAATATGCAAAACATACACAAATGTAATTACGTTTCCCTTAGCTCATGACACCGAAGCCTCGACTGTATGAATGCAAATATAAATATTTGCCACATTCGCCCATGTATGATTGTTTAACCACGCAAATCCGAATCTGACCATGATATAATCGTTTTGGTTCACTCCGTGACACCAGTGAGGGCTACTCACCAGGATGGGGATGTCAATCCAATAGATCTATTATTACATTCGCGCTCACACAAACTAATTGACTGTTCATGATAAAGGGACTCAAAGGTTATCCCGCTTCTTAGGACAAATCACGTAATCAGGATAAAATGTACACTTCAAGTTAACAATTTGTTAACCCAAAGGATGTTTCTCACCCCTAAAGATATAAAAACCTTTTATCCACAAACTGAGTTAAAAGTGGGGATTATGAACTCACATTGAGTATTTGAATAGGTAAGCTGAAGCTAGCGTGTGTGGCGACCGAATAACGATAGCAAAGGATATTTTTCCGCAATGACTCTATGTAATAAATTATTCATATGCACTATCGGATTACAATAATATTTAAATTCTTGGCAAATGTTTGGTCCTAGTAATATAAATACTTGCAAATTCTTGTCCCTAGTGTGTGCTTGAATATACTTGAATTAATGATATTGGAAAAAAGATTTTTCTCATTTTAAAATAGTTAACTTTATCGGGTCAACGTGGTCAAACCGTAAGTATATAATTTATGAATTTGGACATTTAAGAAACTAGGTCGTCTATACTTTAAAATATTAGTTTAGGTCAGGCGTTGGTTTGGTCTCTAAGTGCGTTAAACAATTCGACGAAATATTAACGTTTACTATCCGAGTTAAACATTTAATCACTAAGTTTTTAACATGGGAAGTCTTAGATTTTAACAAATACATATTGTCTTCGTTATTTGACGATATTAAAAAGTAAAATTATATCTAAAATCTACGCCGGGTAGTCTACAACTTTCATTTAATAAGTTTTGGTTAAAAACGTCGTTTGAATATTTAAAAATAGTGTTAAACATAGGCGGGTCGCGAGGCTATTTTTATACTTAGCAAAATTTAGTTTATTTCAGCTTATAGTGTTTTCGAGGTTTGAACTTTGAACTAAGTTTACGGCTTCGTTACTCAATGTTAAAACAAGATAAAAGTGGTTTTGAAAACTAGGCTAGACCGGTTACAATTTACCTTTTACAAGGTTTGGGGCAAAGGTCGTTAGGTGGGTCGAAACTGGTGCTAAAGTATGCATGTGTCGAGGTCATAACATCAGCCTATGTGGCTTTATTTTCAGCGAGTGAAGGCCAGACTTTAAAATCAGTTTGCGGACTCATTACTTATCATTAGAGGAAATTAAAAGTATACTAAGGTTCTATAGCCTACTGGTTATCAATTAACCTTTATAACTTTCGCATGACGGGGACGCTATCTAGGTCGAAAATGAGGCCAAAGATGGGTGTACACGCATACAGTCGCGACTCCATGCACACCAGGTGTTCGACAATTCGTCGATACTAGTGACGAGCACCCCTTTTTATGTGCGAATTACGGGCTGGTGATTGATCGTCAAAGTGTGGGTTTTGTTCCAAATTAAAGATGGCCATTCCAGGTTCACGTAACATTGCTTGGCTCGTCATTGAACTTAGTAACAATGTCACTATAATTCCAAGAAGTGTGTTCGCTGGTCGTTAAACAAAAATGGCAACATGCGCATGTTTTTGCTAGGGTTTTATAAAGACCATAACCGACTCGTTTCTCAACCATTTTCGATCATTCAAATTTCTAATTAAACTACAACAGGTCAGTTATAACTTGCAATCAAATCTTGGACTTAAGGGTTACGTTTACTAGTCGCACTTAATCCCCAAAGTCACCCATTAGCAGTGTGTTAATAACAAGTGGGCTGTTAACATATTATTCACTACTTCGACTAATAGGTTTATGATAGACCATTAGGCATGAAGTGTGCTTATTCCGGGGTACTTAAAGGGTATGTTTCGAAAGCTTTACCAAAGTGATCACACCCAAACTATGGCATGGCTTGTATTCTTTTCCGCACATCAGAGAGTATGCAAAGTTTTTAAAAATTGGTTTTCATGTTAACTTTTCTACACGTGTTTTTCTCAAGCACCACTAACGAACATATATTGCATACAAATAATGGTAGGATTAAAACTCACAAGGACTTTGAAGAGATCGTGTGATTAGGATTGAACTCGACGAAAAACCCTAAGTTACTTAACCCTTATCGTTTTGCAACCTCCCTTCTAAAACCACTCGTCCTCCAAAGATTGTTACCACCTGACGTCCTTGTGAACTCTAAGAATCACCCTGCTTGCTTGTGCTTCAAATTAGTGGCGTAAACCAGGAGAAACTAATTTAGGATTAGGGTTTCTTTTTAGGGTTTTACTCAATTACTATATGATGGAGATAGGATGGTGTGGGCTTGCTGTGATTTACCAGAAAAAAAGAGTAGAGAGATTATGAGAGTTGTGGTTTGTGGTTATGAGAGTTTGTGAAACACCATACTCGGCTGAGATCTTATAATCGAATAAGAGAGTTAAGAGACTAGTCAAATGAAGAGTTCACAAGTGTGTGTACACCATAATAGGAAAGCATCTTTGCTACAGGACCTAAAAGTCATTTACTGTTGGCTGCTTGGAAGCAAAACCAAGAAAGTAGCAGCTACCCATCATAGTATGCATGAGTTTTTGTGTATAAAGGGACTATGGCTTTTATTCGATGGGTAATTGAGTTAAACTAGGAATAGATTGGTGTTACCTTTTCTTTGAATCATTCAGCTGAAGACCAGGAATGAGGGGCACACGTTGCATTTGTGTGCTAGATGGTAGGAACTTTTATTTTAAAGTCATTCTAATTTCCCTATATTTACATAGTTAAAATTTTCTTTTGTGTAGTTTGTTTTAAAGCTTTTACTTGCTCTTAACAATCAAAGTGACTAAGTATCACACCCTTTTACCAGTGAGGTTTATACGAAAGTAACCACATGATTTTAGTAATAAAAAGGAAATGCATAAACTAGGATCGAATTATGACCTGAAAAACACGGGGTGTTATACTTATACACTTATACTTTATAACCTATAAGCCTTAATAAAAAATCCCAAGCCCTTTTCTTATAACACAAGCCCAACAAGCAAGCCCAATGCCAACTCCTTTTATAACAACTCCCGTTTTCCCCTACCCTTTTAAACTTAACCCCGTTAGTCCTTAAAAGGACTAACGATGCAAACCCAACCCAAACCTCAAGGACCAAAGTTGCACAACTTAAGGACTGTAGTTGTAACCAAGTTATACACTTTCATGGACCTTTCCTACCTATTTCCCAAACTTCAAATAAAGCGGGAACACTATTCATCATCTTCTTGTGTCCTATCCTCACTACCAGACAAGACATCATCCCCCTTTCTTTTCCCTTATGTCGACCAACACCTTTACACCCTTATCCCACTTATTGCCACCTTGGCAATCCCTTGCATCCTCATTCGTCAAGAGAACAAGACAAGAGATGAAGGGCTTTGATTATATGACATGGACACTACTCAATTTCAATGGCCAAGATGAGTCTTTGAAGGCTCTCACACAACAAACACACCTGCAAGAGCTCTCACAAAGAAAGCATAACTCCTAGAATCTTCTTTTGGTTAGTATAAATAGGTTCACTTGTAAGCCTTTGGGCAGTTAGTTTTTCTTAAGTTTTTTTTCACCTAGTTGTAATTTTCAGCTTATTTCTAGTGTAACCTTTTAATATTGTAATGTTTTCTTTATGAATTAATGAAATTTAAAGTTTTATCTTAAAACCCGTTTTACTCATTTGTGTTTAAAAAGTTATCAAGAATCTTTCTTAAGCTTATAAAAGACCTTATTTAAGCATATTGTTAAACTGTTTTCATTTATATATAAGGTATTTAAGAAAATTTTACAAAAACAAAAAAAATATCACCCTCAAATACCACAGCTTAATGGATGATAAGCCAAATTTGGATGGGCTTATGGACACTACTAGCTTATCTTTGATAAGCTAGAGCTTGTAGATAAGCTCTTTTGAGCTCATTTGCCCTGTTTTGAGCAAGGGCCTTTGTAAGTTTCCATTTTCCATTTTCTTGCATTTCTACTGTAGCAGTGCTTATTTCTTGCTTATTTATGCTTTTTGTTGCTTATTTATGTTATCTATGCTTATTTGTCTTTGATTGTTGCTTTTATGCCTTTTATTTAAGTTTTTGAGTTAAACTGTCCTTATTTGCCTTTGAATTGCTTATTACTCATTAGCTTATTTAAGTGCTTATTCTTGTTCTTTTTATGCTTAATATTGCTTAACTTTACTTGCTTGTTATCTGTTTTCCATTAAGTTTGCTTATATTATTGTTAATCAGCTTTAAAAAGTGTTTTAAAAAAGTTAAAGGGGTGTTTGCCATAAGGGGTCAAACAGGTCAATTTGAGTTAAACTCTTTTTGGGTCACCTTGTTTACTTTTACCAGCCTTATTTAAGTGGTTACAATCTGTTTTAAAAAAGCTTTAAGTCTTAGAAACTTGTTTTTAAGTTTTTCTAAAAGGGTGTTTAAAACTGTTGGATTAAAACAGTTTACAAGTGCTTATTTGATTGTGCTTTTGCTTATTGTTGTTTTGTGATGTTTTTGTGTTTATGCATGTGTTAAAGTTAGATAGGAACCAATATAATAGACATGCATTTGTCATATTTGTGTTTTGCCAAGTCTGTCAAAATTGCTAAGTGTTGAATTTTTTTTGAGAAAAAGCTTTTTCAATTGCTTATTGTGGCTTATCCTGAATTTCAAAATGCTTTTTGATTGTTGATTCTTGTTCTTTGAGGTCAAATATTAGTCTGTTTGTAGGTTATATAGTCATAAGGATCTGTTTAGTTGCTTATTTTTAAGCTCAAAATTGGTGTTTTGTTAAGATTGCAAAAGTTTGCAAAAATTTGTCTAAGTGTCAAAACAGTGTGAGATAGCTTTTTCATGAATCTTTTTAAGTGCTTATTTGAATTTCAAACTGCTTTTTCATTGTTGCTTATTATTGCTTTTTGGCCATTCTTCTTAGTGGTATAAGCCACTAAGCCATAAGGATCCTTTTGCTAGCTTATTTTTAAGCTAGAAAAGTCCCTTTTGGCCTTTTTGCTTATTCTAGGTTTAGTTTAGCTTATTAGGTTAGTTTAAGCCCAATTTAGCTTATTTCTTTCAGTTTAGAGCTTATTTAAGCTTATTTGCCTTCTAGCTTAAAATTCCTAAGTTTTATAGCTTTTTGATTAAACTGTCATTCTAGCTTATCTTAGTTGCTTATTTTTGTTCTTATTTGCTTTATAAGTATATCTTATTATCTGTCCTAGCTTATTTCTCTTTTTGGTTTGCTTTTTAGTGCTTAAATTAACTAAACAGTTAGCATTTTAGTGTAAAAAGCTTATTCTGTCACTCTTTTCAGCTTATATAGTGCTTATTTGTGATTTATAAAAAAAGTGTTTTTGTAAAAAGTGCTTATTTTTTAGTCTTTTAAAAAAGTTGTAAAAAAATGGCGTGTAAAAAAACATTTGGGAATTGGGGGAAGCCAAGGGTGAGCAGGACTCGAACCCGAGACCTCTACCCCAATTCAACCAAATGTTTTATACACAACACACACTACCACTCGCCCTGGGGTCTTTTTCGATTTTACTTTGCAAAATCAATCTTTTATACACGTTTTGGCCCGTTTGGCTTATAAGTCGTTTTTAGCTTATTTAACAGCTTATTTGATAAGCTGTTTTCTCCAGCTTATTTTTATCAGATTCCTCATTGTTCAAAGCACTTTTGCTAATTTTTTCAGAATTTTTAAAATTACTTTAGTATTTCTAAACATTTAATTTCATTAAAATCGTTTTTAATTCATAAAAAATTATAAAAAAGTCAAAAAAATATAATTCTTTTTTAGAAAATTTTCTTTTAACATTTAGGACTTAGAAAAATTAGATTTGCTTTCGTAGGGTTAAAATTGCAAAATTTGATTTTTTAAAGAACGGGATTGAATCCCGTACACGTTTTTAGTGTTTTTAAGCCCTAGTCACTTCCGTTTTTGGTCTAGTTTTCTTTGTTCTAGCATTTTAGTCAATTAAGATTTATAAAATTCAAAAAGATCATTTTGGGACTTAATTTTGATAACTTTGGGTTTTTAGGTCCCGTTTTAGGATTCCCGGTTTGCGTTTTTAGTTAAAATGGTTTTGCCTTAATTGTTTTTAAGTTATTGCCTTAATTTTCCCATAGTTTTAGAAATCCAATCTAATCTTGTTCCATTCAAGCATCGATTATCAAAACAACTCTCGACTTTCAATTGCATTCCTCGTTGGGGATAACGACCCGGGAATCATACTTCCGGTTTACTATAATTGAGAGGTTTTTGTTTCATTCTTGTTATATATTTATATATTTATTATATTTAATATATATAAAGGGTTGAGCTTCTAACAATCAACTGCTATGTGAATATTATGTGATGCATGATTGCTTGGATCGGATGGGTACGCCTACCCAGTATTTGTGATATTATTGGATCGGATGGGTACGTCTACCCAGTATTTGTGTGATTATTGGAGCGGATGAGTACGCCTACCCAGGTCTGTGTGTGGTCCTGCCCTAATTTTAGTGCTCCAGCTGGTAGGCCCTTTAGGTGCGTAAGTGACATATGGTTATTGGTTAGCGGTGTTGCTAGAGTTGTTTGCATATATTCACTATCATATAGCAATATTGTCCAATGTTGAAGTATTGGCACAACTTTTGGGTTTAAGGTCAAACCTACGAGCTCACCAACATTATTGTTGACGTTTTCGAGTATCATTTTCATGTGAAGTAAAAGAGGAATAGTTTGGTGATTGATAGCAGACTTAGAAGTATCCCGAGTGGAATTTCGTTTGAAGTCTTGCTTGCTTGTTATTTCGATTCTAGTTTTGGATGTTATGGAATAAGTTTGGATTTTGGTCCCCTGTGAGGGCATTAGAATCATTGTAAGAGATTGTGGATTTTAGTTGCGATTTGGGACATCACTTGAGTTTGTTCAAGGTTGATGGTCTTCATAGCACTTGGAGTTTATGCAATGTAGTTTTCTCTATTTTGTATCTTGTGTTATGATTGATCATTATGTTGCATTCTTGAGTTTCCGCCATTGTCGGGGTGTGACAAGGACACACTATGCAAAAGTACGTGTTTAAGGAGGCCGCGGACTGCCGTTCATATCATATAGTGTTGAACAGCAAAACGACCAGCTGCCTTTGAGCAGCTGATTAATTAGTCTTGGTCAAGCTTTGCTTTGAAGTGAATGCAAGGTTTTGTTAAGCACACTACTACAAAATGAGCAAAGGGAAACACTCATAAAGTGTGGCATTATGCCTTAAAAATGTTGGATTATGACTTATGCGACACGTTACCAACCATTTTAGAAAATTAAACGTTGTGGGTGCACGTACTTCTCAAGATTCTTGCGAACATTTAGGGTGTGTTTGTTTCATTAAGATGTTTTGGGTCTGAATCTGAATACCACATCTTACTTGTAAGAGGTGGTTCAAAAGTCTGAATCTGAATGAAATAATGTTGTTTGTTTTTTTATAATTGTCTGAATGGTTTTAATTGTACATTTTTTATGTGTATATAATAAACCATAACGATACGGTGAATAAGTACCTTGAATGTATCTTTCACGATGAATATTAAAGAATTTGACGTAACCTATAACACTCTAAAATTACAATTAGAAAACTTTAAATGTTTATCCAATTTTACATGTTAAATCGATCAACCCGAGACCCGTTTAACATATTCAACTTGGACCAAAGTATATATACGAGTTAAACGGATCAAGTTCGGATTATGTGTAAACATGTAAGATTGACATAACTGGCCCGATTATTTGAATGAATCATGTTCGGTTTAAGATTTTCTGATTCGTGTTCCTATCCGAATTACCACCTACTTTTTAATATTTTTAATGTGTATGTAATTTAAATAAAAAATAGTGAAAATGAATCTATATCAAGTATCCTATGAAAAAAAACGTTACATTGAAAACCAAAAAAGGAAAAAGTCAAAGTCAAACTTAACAATGTTTCTTATATCTACTTGTGTTACTTGCATTCCCAATAAAAGCATATCTTCTCCACTCTTTCACTTTCTTATTTCTTCTTTCTTTCTTTCTCTCTGTAACTTGCAACACCATTTTTATAACATAAGAAAAAGCACATATTCTCTGTTACTTGCATGCTCCAGCCTTCTTCGTTCATTTGATGCCTGATAAGAGGCATTAAGACATGACCACCGCCTCTGATTGAGTAAGAGCTACAAGATCAATCCAGTCTGACTCGCAAAAATAAACACGTCAAAGGTCTAACCGCGTCTGACTCACGCAGAGTGAGAGGCAGTAAGACGTTTTTTACGAAAAACAAACACAGCCTTAGTCTTTTGTAATGATAATAGTGTTTTTAAGTCTACTGATCATACATTACATGCGTTTTTGCACCCACAAGTCATTGTACTATTCAAAAATATCTATATTGGTCACTCTAATTTTTTTCCGTCTATTCCACTCACTCTACTTTTGTTTAATTTTAAAAACATTATTATACTTTTAAATTATATTCACTTAAGTCATTGTTGTTAAAGTGATAAACCATTTATTGTCCACATCATCTCCATGTAAGCAACTCTCATCATCTTATTACTGACACATAATTTCCATGACCATTCAACTTCCATGTCATATTTAACATAGTATTTAACATCTGAGCTTTAACGTTATTTTACTCCTAGTTACTTTTAGGTGCAAATGTTATTTTCTAACATAATTCTGTCCACTTTTAGCGTGAATTTAGTTGTAATATAAGACTACATATCCATCTTTAATTTGATTGTTCATCAGTGCCTTCAAATCATCGTATAAAATGTCAAAATATATGTCTACCTTCAAAAATCAAAATCATGCGTCATAAAAGTCTTTAAATATCTGGTAGATCATAAAAAATCAAGAACATATACTATATCACTATATCCCACAAGCGGCAAAGAGGTTCAAGATCTCGAGTTTGGTAGCGGCACGGGTTACACACTAGAAAGACGTTAGTCGAAGGACACACAACGATGTTCGATGTTACCGTTGGCTTTGGTAAAGGGGTAACATTAGTGAGGATGGAGGCGTTTTTCGGAGACGCTTTGAATTGAGGTGATTTCCGGTGAGGTTGACGGTGGTGATTTTCAAAATACGATGGTAACATTAGTGATGATTATGTTCGATGTTCTTTAACTTTTGATCTTTAGTTGGGATGCCACATATCTAGCTTTTGACCACGTCAGCACATTTTGGCATCAAATATTGACAAATGGATGAGAATTGTTTTTGAGTGACTTTAATAAATAGTTGTGGTAGTAGAGTTGGTGGAACAGAAGAAAAATGAGTAGAGTGACCTAAATAAATATTTTTCTATAGTATAGTGACTTGAGAGTGAAAAAACCCTACATTACAGTCTGATGTTTCTTTTTCATTGGAGTTGTTTTGATTTTTATTCACATACAACATGTTTTATGCTGAAAAAGTCGATCCTTGTGTTTGGCCTTTGATTGTGTCAACAACATACATACTTCATTTGTTTTATTAGTTATCACTTCATTTGAAAAAGGGCGGCTTAACTCTTTTGGGACAAAGACATCATTAACACTCTAAAAGTCATCGGATTATATCTACAATTCTATCAAAAGATGAGCAAAGTTAGGGGGGATTGTTCAACGATGCTTGAAACATCACTCAAGCATAACATTGCATGGATACCAAGTTTTCTACAATTGTTTGTGAACACCAGATTATAGATATTCTAGAACGTTGAACTACTTAATTGTCATGAAGCTCAAATAGTTACATATATTACATATCACATAAATAAAATTCTCAACAAATTAAAATTTGCATGAATCATAAAGTTTGAGTTGTATGGCAATCCATAACAACACATACACCAGAACTTTGTGTCCATAAGAAATAATACATGTATCTTGGAAGTAAAAACATTATTGATGCTCTTCTTGAGTTGTTGAAATGTCTTGCAAAAAGACGACTTTACAATTCAACTTTTTTTAGCATCTTCTCGATGTCCTCATTAGCCAATTTTCCACTCTCAGCAATTACAATACTTTGCCTATTACCAGTAGATTCCAACTCTGCTGTGACATTCAGAATACCATTGGTGTCTATGCTAAAGCAAACTTTCATTCTTTGCTCACCTTTAGGAGCTGGTGGGATACCGTGAAGAGTGAATTCATCAAGAAAGATGTTGTCCTTGGTTTTGCTGCATTCACCCTGGAACACTTTGATTGGAACACTTACTTGGTTATCAACACTTGTGCAATATACATCCTCCTTGGTGACAGGTATCGGTGTGTTTCTCGGTATAAGAACACTCATCTTTTTTGTGTTTCTTGGTATAAAAACACTCATCTTTTTCTCTACCGTTACCTCAACACCTAGGGACAGAGGGGTCACATCTAAAAGAATCAAATCCTTAACAGTTTTACTGCCATTACCACTTAAGTTTGCAGCCAAGACTGCGGCACCATAAGCGACAGCTTCATCTGCATTAATGCTCTTAGAAAGTTGCTTCATATCAAAAAATTCCCTAAGCATCTGTTGTATCTTGGGAATCCGAGTTGACCCACCGACAATAACTATATCATCAACCCCATTTGTGTCCATATTCCCATCTGCCAAACATTTCTTGACACATTCAATACATTTATCAAAGAAACCAGCATTTAGTGCTTCGAATTTTGCACGTGTGAACTTGGTGGAAAAATCAACTCCCTCATAAAGTGAATCAATGTCAATTGCTGTTTGAGCTGTGGACGACAGGTCCCTCTTGGCTTTCTCACAGGCAACTTTCAACTTCCCCATTGCTTTTGCATTTTTACTTATATCTTTCTTATGCCTTTTCTTGAATTCTTGTACACAATAGTTAACCATCGCCTTATCAAAATCCTCACCGCCCAAATGAGTGTCACCGCCAACCGCTTTCACACTTATGGTCCCTTCCCTTGTGATAGTGAGAAGTGACACATCGAATGTTCCCCCACCCAAATCAAAGATGAAAACAATTTTCTCGTTTGGATGGTTTCTGTCAGCAGTTTTGTCTAAACCATATGCAATTGCTGCTGCTGTTGGCTCACTAATCAAGCGCAGGACATTGAGCCCAGCCAACATACCAGCATCCTTCGTTGCCTGTCGTTGCTTGTCACTGAAATATGCTGGGACGGTAATTACTGCATCTGTGACCATTGTTCCTAGGTATGCTTCAGCAGCTTCTTTCAAGTTCTTCAAAATCATGGAAGATATTTCTTCAGCTGAAAATTCCTTGTTTTGGCCTTTATGTTCAAGCACAATCATTGGCTTATCCTCAGACCCTTCTATAACTTTGAAAGGCCATGATTGTATGTCCTCCTGCAATCTACTGTCACTGAATCTGCTTCCAATTAAACGCTTAACATCTGCATGTTCACAAAAATAAAAGTAAAAGGAACTAATTAACGCTAACCGTAGAATTTTATTGTTTGTTATATATTTGAATTGTTAGTTAAAAAATACCAAATACGGTGTTAGCAGCGTTCCTGGTTATCTGATTTTTGGCACCCTCGCCAACTAGCAGTTCTGTTTCGTCACAAGCTACGCATGATGGGGTGGTATTGTTACCCTGTTCATTAGGTAGGATCTCAACACGGTTGTGCTGATCAAACCACACTGCAACACAGGAGTATGTGGTTCCAAGATCAATACCGATTGCAGGTGCTTTAGCCCTTCTCGACATCTCAAAGTGTGCAGCTTGTGATAAATTATGATGAATCAATGCAATGATAAAGATTACGATGCAGAATTAAAAGAAAATGAAAGTCAGACACTATGGTTACATAAACTTCTTTCGTTGTTGCTGAAAGAATAATAAGCCAAGTTGGATTCAGAAAATCAACTATAGCTACGTATATATTAGATTATAACTTATGAGAAAATAATAACTCAAGTTGCATTCATTAAATCAATTTGGTGGACTAGTTAAATGGTAACCAATGAACTTGGTATTTTTTTAGAGCTAGATATCTATTTATAGTTTTTAGCACTTGGTCTAACTAAGGGAGCTGATGCAGAGACAGTTGACGTTCCCCCATTGAGTTTAATACTAACAATAACAACTTAAAAAATAGTTTCATTGGATTACATATATACGCAATTAAAATATTTATGAATCCAGATAAGCCATGATGTTAACTATATCAAGGATGTTGCGAAGCCGCCGGCTAGGAGGGTGGCTGGAGTGAGACGGATGGCTCGGGTGTATTGTGTAGCCGTGGCTCGAGCCGGCATAGTTCAGACGCCGAGCCGAGCCGAGCCGTTGGTTGAGAGGATTAATAAAGGATCGGTGGGTTCTCCATTTCACAAATGTTGCACACTTGTATTCCATTATCAATTCTGGAACCATTTATAACAACAATCCCCGTTTCATTTCTTTGGTCTCTATTTCTCTCTTTAAAAAAAACACACACACACACGCACACGCACAGACACACAGAAACACACACACAGACAGACACACACACACGCACACGCACGCACCCACGCACGCACGCCCGCGCACACGCACGCACCCACCCACGTGCACACACACGCACACGCACGCACGCACGCCCCCCCCCCCCCCCCCCCCCCCCCCTACACACCACACCCACAAAATCACCCACACCCCAATCCCCACTCAACACTCACTCAAACAACATCACCCACCCACCTACACACACACACACGCACGCACACGCACACACACCCACACCCCGCTACACACACACAAACACCCACCCACACTCTCCCCCCCACACACACGCACAGGCACACACACCCACCCACACTCACGCACACCCCCCCCCCCCCACCCACCCACCCACCCACACCCACACACCAGTGGCGGACCTAGGTTTTAAAAGTGTGTGGCACGCTTTTTTCTCATTTCTCTTCGCGGGTAGGCATCAATTATAGTTGCCCATTAATTGGTGTATACCGATTGTTTTTTGTTTGTTTTAGTTTTTTGGATCCGGTTTACAAACATAGTAAAACAAATCTTTTGCAAACTCGATAGACTACATTAACATACTAGTAGTACGTAGTAAAACAATTTTTTTTAAATATTACATTAAGCATAGTAAAACTAAACTTTGAAAGACTTGAGGTCTAATACATTACGCATAAACTTTATTACAGTAAGTTATTGGAAATTGATTTTATACCAACAAATACCAATGTGCTTTTATACTTTATAGTTTATACATTAAAAAAGACAAATGTACTAACTAAAAGACACCCCATATATATTTAATTATTTTATTAAAAGTCATTATGTATCTTCTTCAACATCTAATCTATTATTTTCTTCAAAAAATGCAAATTCAAAAACACGTTTGTCTTCTTATTTATGTTCTTCTTTGTGCATTTCTTTAATCTTAGTGTAGCACTTTCACAAAACAACCAATTTTTACCTAAAATTACTCTTCGTCGGCTCAAATCATGTGTGGCACGTGCCATACGTGGCTCGCACATAGGTCCGCCCATGACACACACACACACACACACACACACACACACACACATACACACACCCGCACATACATACACACACATACACACACGTGTTGTTTCTTTAAGTTAATATAGCTATGAAGGAGGGTGATCGTTTAGGGTTTCGGTGTTTCGAGGTTTCATTACCATCTGATTCGTTAAGGTATGGTATTTTAGTTTCTTCTTTTAGTCTGTAGATTGGTGGATATGTAGTTGTGTTTGTTTAAGCTTTATGATAAGTCTAATATGTGATTGATTATGTAATATTAGGCATGACCATGCTTCGTTGGTGATCGAAGAGTTTGAGGGTGGTTGTTGAATTGCCAAGTCGTGTATAATCTGTGACAAAACAAATATAAACACTACGTTAAGTGAAGCGCATAGGGTGACCCTGCCAATCACCTCCGGCATGAGAGTAAGTATGTACTTTTGGATGATAAGTATACGTAAAGTATGTAAGTAGGTATTAAGAGCGTAAATCAAAGGACCTTGCCATCTATGTATAGGTGATGAAATTGGCTGGAACAAGGCTCTGCACATAAACCGGTGATCGTGGGGGTGTCCCGAGATTTAAGAGGGATTCTAGGGTTAGTGTATCACAATCTCTACCTTGGCGGGAAAGCCTGTGTAGAGAGGAGAATATGGGTTTTGACCTAGTTAGATGTTACCTCTGCCCTAGTTTCATCGAAGGGGCACCGCGAAGGGCGTTGGCCTTCGAGTGGCGATTTCCATACCGGTAACCATCACGGAGATGATTTTACGCCACTAGAAACTATTCGAATGTTTCTAGGTATAATTGGGAGTAGATCCCTTTCGAACTCGAAAGGGAAGCCTTCGAGCCAGAGGGGAGGGTACGTCATAAAGCCCACAAGTCAAATGTAATGTATACATATATAAATGCATTAATTTTGACTTCATATCATAACGTTATCGAAGCATGATTATTACGCATGTTGCACACATTTAATGCTAATTACACTTGATAGGGAGTTAGTTGAGGCTTAAATGGAATAAACCCTTCAGTCTCTTAGTAGATTTAAACATAGAATCCCCTAAGTGTAAACTAGCTGAAGACAAGTTCAGCTTCAATTCTTTAGGTTAGAAGAACAAACAGTATCTTCACTTTAGTTTATGTAGCGGTTTAGAAACTGAAGAAGGCCTTAGAAAGAGCTTCAGTTTAGCTTGGTAGGCAATTCCAAGTTGCACGATGTCGATCTCCTCTTAGAAGCTGAAACAAAATGTTTCTCTTCTAGAAGGTTTACAAGGCGGGAAAAAGATTGCTTTATGTCAAAAAGGATAAAGCAGATCTCTTTGGGAAAGATACTTCTAAAGTTGGTATAGAAGTATAACTACTTTTCTTAAAGGATTGTACCTAGTACTATAAAGCATGTGTGCATTAAATGAGATCTTAACCACCTATTCAATGCATGACATGCGTCCTAGGTATTCCATGTAAACCCTAATTCCTTTGCCTATAAAAGGAATGTGATGTAAGGAGTTGGTATGTGCTTAAATACATATACCTTTTATCTAATAAAATGAGCTAAAAAACCAATAATGACCAAAAATACATAAAAAATGCATTGTATATGTGTATTTCGTGAATTGTGTCTTGTAGGTACGGATATTCAGTAAAAAGAACAAAAACAAAGCCAAAACGGACAAAACCGAGAACGGGAATGGAAAGAGCGTGAGAAATCAAACCCGAAGGCGTATTTATCTTTTATGGGCCAACCCGTACCCATTTTATTGGGTTGGGTCAGCCTATTAAGAATAAATACTTATAAACCCTAAGCCTAAATATCTAAATTCAAACCCAATCCAATAATGCATGTCCTGTCCATTTAATTAATCCAAGCCCATAACCGAGCCCCAACACTTATAACATGATCCAAGTCTAAATCATACAACTTATAAACACAAGGTCAAAGCTTATAAAGTCAAAATCACTATACATCTTTTACCTCTTTCTCTCCCTCACTTACACATGACCTCAGGGTAAAACCAATTCACCCACACATCTCAAATGTTTCTAGAAGCCTACCAAGTATGACACGTCTGACACCAAGGCTACACTGGCAATCCCAATGAATCTTATTGGAGGATAATACGTGGTGTGATCTAAGGGCTTAGATTGATTGATTTGAGGTTGTTATAATTTAAAGGCTTGGATTGAAGGATTGGGGGAGCGTCTCAAGGCCTAGAACCTTCTCTTCATTGCTATAAATAAGGCTGCATTCACATAGAGATAATCATCTAGGGTAGGAGTAGTATAATCTAGTGTAGGAGTAGTTTAGTCTTATTTTACAGCTTATTTACTGCTTATTTTTTATTGTATTTTCTTTTCAAGTAATGTAACAACTCCTTTATTAATGCAATTTAAAGCTTTGAGTTAATTTTGTCCTTCAGTTTAGTCTTATTTTTTTAAGCATTTAAAAAGTGATTGGTTTTTACTTAAAGCGAGTTTAATAAGATCTTATATTCCTGTGTATCTTAGATAAGCTTTCTCAAAAGCTTATCTAAGCTGTTACTATTTCATCATCACTCTCAAAACTCCTCAGCTTAACTTGGAAGATAAGCCAGATTGGGATGGGCTTATTGGACCCCACTAGCTTGTGAAACAAGCTAGAGCTTGTTGATAAGCTCTTTTGAGCATTTATTATCCCTATTTTGAGCAAGGGATCAATGTAAGTCCATTTTGCCATTTTTAGCTTCATTTCTGTTTTGCTAATTGTATTTGCTTATTTATTGCTTATTTTTGCTTAATATTGCTTTTTATGCTTATTTAAATGCTTTTTATGTTTATGTTCAGCTTATTAGTCATTTAGTTTGTTTTTTATATAAAACTGCCTTTTGTATGCTTTATAACTGCTTATTTGAATCTGCTTATTCTAGTGCTTATTACTATGATGTTTTTGCTTATTTATCATCTAAATGTCTTATGCTCATCTGGTTTTCACTTTTCACTCTTTAGAAATCTATTTTAAAAGCTTAAAATGAGTTTTCTTATTTTAAAGGAGTGTTTAGGACAACAACACTAACCTTGGTTAGTGCTGCTTGCTGTCAACTTTGGTTGATAAGCCAAATCCCATAATCTCTTTTAAGGTATTAGGAACTTTTTCCAAAAGTTTGTATGGTTTGAAAGTCATTTTTAATGTTTTCCCTAAATGGTCTTGGAATCTGTGATATTTAGGCTTAGTTAAACTGTTTATTTTAAAGATTAACTTAAAAGTTGTTTTAGTGGCTTATTTAGGCTTGTTTTTGGTTCAATATGCATGTCACATTAGTTTGCTGAAGCCTGCATTTACACTTAAAGTTTTGAAAGCAATCTGTCATATTTGGTAATTGGTGAACTTTGATTAAGGTTTATATATGACTTCTTTTGATCTTAGATTTAAGATGGTAATAGTTTGTTTTAGGTTCTGAAAATCATGGCACAAGCCTATTGGCTGATAAGCTAAATCTGTTTGGGCTTTTTAGAGCTTTAAAATAGCTTAAGCTAGCTTAAATATAGGGCTGCAAAAGCCTTTTTAATTCCATTTCTTAGTTTTTATACCAAAGCTGCTTATTTGAATTCTAGTTTATTTGGCATAATGTCAATGCTTATGTTTTGTTTAAATTTGCTTATTAAGTCTAGAATAGGTTAGGCTTATTGGTCTTTAAGTTAGCTTATTTTGTCTTATAGTTTAATCTGTCAAAAGCTAAAAAGCTCTAAAGCTTTTTAGTTATTTTGAGCTTTTCATTTCTTATTTCTGTGCTTATTTAAGGTTTTCAGAAAAAGTCATTTCACAAAAATTGCTTATTTTCAAGTTTAAAAGCTTTTTCAAAAATCAAAAGTGCAAAATAAAAATGGAAAGGGTTGAAGAGTATTAGGAGGTCTCGAACCTGAGACCTCAACTATAACCCTCCAACACCTTACCATCTCTGCTAGTGGGACAATTCGAAAGAACCTCCCACTAGTTTTCTTTTAACATCTTTTAGCTGTTAGACCTATTAACCCTTTTGGGCTTATTTCCAGCTTATTCCAATAAGCTGGAAAACCCAATTTATTTTTCTTAGGATTAGATTAGTTAAAAGTATTTTCTGTAATTCTCTCAGAATTTTTATAATTACTTTAATATTTTTAATGCATTTTTTTAGATTAAAACTATTTTTAACTCATAATAAATAAAATAAAAGTCTAAAAAAATATAATTTCTATTTCAAAAATTATTTTTTAGATTAAATTATTTTTATAATTTCTATTTCAAGAATTTATTTTACTTTATTTTTGATTGCCTGTTAGACGTTAAATTCCCGTTAAGTGTTTAATTGTCGTTTAAATTTAATTGAGTGTACCTTTTATTTGCTTTCCTCTTGCGTTATTAGACTTAGAAACCAAAACCAAATATTTAATGACATTCAAGCTCGATTCCTGATATAACCGTAAATTTCCATTGACATCTCACCGAGGAGAACAATACATGTTGATTACTTATTATTCTTTCCTAAGAATAATTTGTATGATACTTAGCTTACGTATACGTATATGTATATATATTATATACATTTGAGGGTTATTTGTTTGATACATATTTAGACGAACATCAAAATGGCGCCGCTGCCAGGGAGCGATTTTTACGGGATTGTTTGTATTCGAGCCTTGAAGATCCTTTCCCCGTGAAAGTTTTCATTTTATTTTATATAAAAATACAAAAATATTTTATACTTCTATTCTTATTTTCTTTTATATTGAAAATAACCGTTTGTTAATTGTCGTTTCGCCTCATCTTTAGTTAACAAACTATAAGAGAGG
This sequence comes from Tanacetum coccineum, assembly GCA_026074375.1. Classification (NCBI taxonomy): domain Eukaryota; kingdom Viridiplantae; phylum Streptophyta; class Magnoliopsida; order Asterales; family Asteraceae; genus Tanacetum; species Tanacetum coccineum. Next base: position 37,708 of record BQNB010007953.1, on the reverse strand, counting down.
TATAAGGAGGGTCGGTCCTACGAACTTCGACCCGAAAGGAGAAGGTTTTTAAAACGCTTCGCGCTTACCTGCTCCTCCGCTTCTTTGTGCGTTTTCTAGAGAGATACCGTGCACTTTTGACTTTCGGTTACCAATTTTTTTTTTCTTATTTTTATTATTTCTTTTCATTATGTATTATTTGAAAAATCTATAAATATTCTTCTTTACCCTCTTATCCATTTAATTCTTTCTCTTACCCCTCTCTATTGTTTAATTCTTATTCTCTTTACCTTCTAATCTGATAATTCTTCAAGATGTCTTGGTTTTCAAGATGCTTATGGTGTGAAGGACCGTTTAACGGTTGAAATTGTCAGCATTGTACCAATGTGAGTTTCGGAGATGAGCCCGTCTATGACTTTAATCCGAATTCTTATAATCAAACTCCTGATATTTCTAACCCACCTTCACAACCCCAAACATCTTCGATCAACCAATTTCATTATTTTCATTGTAAAGATCCGTTAGAAGATGGTGTACGTTGTCAATGGTGTACTTGCAAGTGGTGTGGATATGCTCTTAACGAAGGATTTTGTTTGTTTTGCACTTCAAGAAATGAAAATTCATCAATTGATGCTCCTAACTCTTTCAATGATCTTCCAAATGATTTCACCCACCCTCCACAACCCAGTACGAATCATACTCATGCGAGTTATGTGGAAATGATCTTCCAAATGATTCCCGCTTGTCTATGAGCAGGAACCGAGCTACAATCAAAACTTTAGTGATAATTATTATGCACAAAATTTACCGAGTTTTTCACAACAATATCTTTGCTGTGAAAACTGTGGGGGTCTTCATGAAAGTTTTCAATGTCAACCGATGAATCAAAACTATTTTGAGCCTAACTATTCTGGTTTTGACCAACCCCCGCAATATTCCATCAATCATCAGCCTCCGAGTATTCAAGAGAACCTTAATCAGCAAACGATGTATGGACTTCTTCAAATGATGCAATCATTTTTGTGAAAAGTTACTTCAACAAAAGTAGGCGGCTAGCATCGATCAATCACCTCTTCAAGAAATGTGTATCTAAGAAATGGAGGATCTAAAGCAGCATTATTTAGATGAAATGTTAAGTTTAAGTAATGACTTACAAATTAAAGATTATCGTAATAAGAAAATATATATTCGTTTTAGAAGGGAATGTGAAAGTATGATTGATGAGCTTAAAGGTAAATTCAATGGAATGAGTATTGAGATTAATAAAAAGAAAGAGCTTCAACATCTAGAGCAGGTGGCTAATCTTAGTACTTATCCTTCACAACGTTTCAAATCTTTTTGCTATTATGACAATGATGACTATGATTACAAGAAGAGTATTATTCCTTTGAATGCAATTGATTCTCAAATACCTCCGTCTAATGCAATCTTTCTCCCCATCTCCTATCCCCGTCGAGGATAGTGACTCTCTTATGGAGGAGATCGATATATTTCTTGCTCTGGATGACTCGATACCGCCGGGTATTAAGAATGACGACTATGACTCAGAGGGGGATGTTCTTTTTCTTGAAGAATTACTTAACGATGATTCTCTTTCCCTTCCTGAGTATAAATCATTTCACGTTGATTTTTATAATGTTCCATCATCTCCTCGTCCTCCTGAAAAACCTCCATATGATGATGTTTACTTTGATATTGAGCCCGATACGGGAGTTTTGACTACAAAAGTGGTGGATGATATTTCTACAAGAGAATTTTATGTTCATGTGCCTAATGTTTTACCCACCCTACCCACCCTTTATCCAGAGTTTGACACTTTGCTTCCATTTTCATCCGAAAATGAGGACAAAGTTTTCAATCCTGGAATTCTCATTTCAAAAAAGGAGAAATCTCCTCATCCTCTATCTCATCGGGGCTTTAAAGTTTTCTAGCTTATTAATGATTCTGAAATCCCAATGATGATTTATGGAGGGGACATTCCTATCTTAGATGTTCTTTATCTCCATTTCTATCCTCCTTGACCAAATCAAGTATGGGGATCGAGTCAGGCTCAAGACTTGGTTAACAAAAATAAGCGCTTTGTGGGTGGCAACCCATGCTTATCCCTAGTAGTAGTATAATAATTATGAATAAGTGTGATTTGAAGAGGCCCGCCTCTTCCTTTCTTGTGTTTCGTGTTTTGTGTTTTATGTCCAGGATTGCCCGGATTATGAAGGTTCTCGTGCTCGTGGTTTTGTCCATCGTTCACTCGATCTTAAATCCTTAGCATGCTTATATATATGAATTCGATATCCTAGATCTTATTGATTAACGTTTATCTATTAGCATAATTAATAAACGGCTTTAGATTTGCGTAGAGACCCCTTAATATTTGGATTATGCCTTGAAATTAGTATGGGGGTGACAGTCTCACATTGAGGACAATGTGTAGTCTAGTATAGGGGGGATCTTTCCATTTGATTTTACTTATATATGCCTTGTCTTCACGTAATCCCATTTTTCCACAAAAAATATGTGATTTTATGCCAAAATTAATTTTTTTCAAAAATAGAATAAGTGTTTAGACACATAGTTTTGTCTTTTAAGGAATAAATGTTGACTTGATCAAGCACGTTGCGCTCTAGCTTGCCCCTTAACTTATATAAATTTAATGTTGGGAATAAATCTTCAAAATTTAGTACTTTTAGTTCAAGAAATTAATACTGCTCAAGATATAACTAACAATACTAACTAGGTTAGTACTGTCAGAAGAAAATTTAGTACTGCCAGTACTGAACTTAATAATGCTAGAAGATTTTGTACTGCTGCATGAAGATTACAACTGTTGAAGAGATAAAAGCGTGTTTTGTGATATGTATGGAATGATTTAATGTATATCTTATATATTTAGAAGATATGTTGATATCTCATAGAAGTTTAGAAGATTTGTAGTTATCTTGTAAAGGACTCCTTGGTGTATAAAAGGAGATCCTAGGTTTTGGTTGTAAACACATCTCGATAGACACATTCATAGCTTCAAGGTTGTAAACCCTAGTACTAGACAGAGTACTCGTATTATTCATCATAATAATATTGAAGCTTTTTGGTTATATTCATTGTTCATTCTAGTGCATCACAGTTTACTATTACATTCATATTCTTCTAAGTCCTAAAGAGTAGATTCCACATACTCTTAGTATCAACAAAGTTTCTAGCATAGTTGTATTGAATCTATTCAATACAACTAACCCTTTAACAAGGTTTGCAAGATCAAGTTGGGATCAACAAGTGGTATCAGAGCCTTGTGTTCTGAAACTTTGATCTAGAAGTTATGGAATTTGAATCTGCACAGAGTAATACTACTACTAAACTACCCATACTCAAACTAGGTGAGTATGAGATGTGGGTGATAAGAATCAAGCAATAATTCCAAGTACAAGTCTATGCTCTATGGGAGGTCATAAAGAATGGTAACTCATGGGTATTTGTACCACAAATAGCACAAGAGAATGGTACTTCAGTTACAAAGATGTCAGTACCTGTAACTGCTGAAGAAAAGACCAACAAGAAGAATGATGTAAAGGATAGAAGCTTGCTACTCATGGCTCTTCCCAATGAACATCAACTTATTTTTAGTCAGTACAATGATGCTAAAACAATGTTTGCTGCTATCAAAACACGATTTGGAGGTAATGAAGCCACTAAGAAAACACATAAGACACTTTTGAAGCAACAATATGAAAATTTTAGTGCATCAAGCATAGAGTCTCTTGACTCTATCTTTAACAGGCTCCAGAAGATTGTTAGTAGGCTTGCAATTTTGGGTGTAGTCATCACTCAAGAAGACTTAAATTCAAATTTTTTGACAAGCTTGCCCCCTGAGTGGAATACTCATGTTGTAGTCTGGATGAATAAGGCTGAAATTGAAACAATGAGCATTGATGATTTGTACAACAACTTCAAAATTGTTGAACAAAAGGTAAAGAAATCTGTTGGTGCAAGTAGTGGTGCTCAAAACTTGGCCTTTATGACTGCTCCAAGCACTAGCAGTACTAATGATGTTAATACTGCTAAACCTGCATATGAAGTTAGTACTGTTAGCCCTAATGTTAACACTGCTAGTCCTCAAGTTAGTACTGCTAGCTTCAGTGATAATGCTGTGTATGCTTTCATGGTTGAGAATCCCAATGGTTCTAATCTCCTACAGCAGGACTTAGAGCAAATTCATGAAGATGATCTGGAAGCAATGGATTTGAAGTGGCAGCTCTCTCTGCTAAGTATGAGGGCAAAAAGGTACTTTCAGAGAACAGGCAAGAAAATTTTCATTAATGCTAATGATACTGCTGGGTATGATAAATCCAAGGTAGAGTGTTTCAACTATCACAAGATGGGATACTTTGCCAGGGAATGTAGAGCACCAAGGAACAAAGAGGGTCAGTTCAGATATCAAGACAACACTAGGAAGCAAGGAAACAATAAAGACACATCTTCAAAGGCAATGTTGGCTATAGATGGTGTAGGTTTTGACTGGAGTGATATGGCAGAAGAACAGGTTCAGACAAACATGGCTCTAATGGCGTTTTCAGACTCTGAGGTATACAATGATAAAACTTGCACTAAAACTTGTCTAAAAAACTATGAAACTCTTAAGAAATAGTGTGATGATTTAATTGTTAAGCTTAATCAAACTGAATTTATAGCAGCTACTTATAAAAGAGGTTTAGCAACTATAGAAGAACAACTTGTCACATATAGAAAGAATGAGGTTCTTTTTAGTGAAGAAGTTGCAGTTCTTAAAAGGGAAGTAGCTTGCAAAGACTATGAAATAAATGTACTTAAAAGTGAGTTTGAAAAAGTTAAGCAAGAAAAAGAGGGTATTGAATTTAAAATTGAGAAATTTGATAATGCCTCAAAGAGCCTAGACAAGTTGTTAGAGAGTCAGATAACTGACAAAAGTAAAAAGGGTTTGGGGTATAATGTTGTTCCTCCACCCCATCCTTTAATCTATAATCGACCTAAAAAACTTGATTTGTCTTATTCTGGTCTTGATGAATTCAAAGACCCTGAATTCAAAAGTTATGGTTCTAAGGATAGTAAGCTAGAGTCTAACATTGTTTGTGATACAAAATCAGATGATTCTAAGGAAAATTCTGATGACTCTCTGGTAAAAGAACAAGTATCAGATGACACAAGTAGCTTTGTTGAGTCTCCACTTAATGTTGATAAAGAAACTGTTTTTCTTGTTGATAAAAAGATAGAGTTTGTCAAACCTAAAAATCATGAAAAACTAGTTAAAAAGTCAGTTAGGTATGCTGAGATGTATAGATCACAAAGTCCTAGGGGGAATCAAAGAAACTAGAATGGACAGAAGTCCAATCAACTAGGTAGTGATTTTGTGATGTATAATAAAGCATGTTTTGTTTGTGGGAGTTTTGATCATGTGCAGGCTCATTGTAAATACCATCAAATGGAAAAGATGGTATATGGGAATAATTATAACAGGGTGAACTACAACTATACTACCAACAAAACTTACCCTATTGCTCAAAGGAACATGGTTCCAAGAGCAGTTTTAATGAAAACTGGCCTAAAACCATTTAATACTGTCAGGGCAGTTAATACTGCTCATCCCAAATCTACAGTTTTTAGTGCTAAACCAATGTTATGTTTTTCAAAAACAGCACAATCAACTGTAAGAAGACCCTTTCAATCAAAAATAGTATTATCTAATAAAAGGTTTAACCACAAAGTTAATATTGACAAGGCACAAGTAGTTAATACTGTTAGGCCAAAAGCAGTTAAAACTGCTAGGCCAAATTCTGCAATTATTAATGCTGTTAGGGTAAATCAGGCAAATGTTGTAAAGACCTCAGCATGTTAGGTTTGGAGGCCTACAAAACTTGATAGTGCATCAATCACTTTGAAGAAACACAACTACATTAATGCACGAGGCATATCCAAGTCAGTAATGGCTTAGGTCCCCAAAGGAAACTAATTTCCTTATTTTTATGTGCAAGACAAGCCACAACAGGATGATACAGGATTTATTGATAGTGGATGCTCAAGGCACATAACTGGGAACATAGCTTATCTCTCAGATTTCAAGGAATTTGATGGAGGTTATGTTACATTTGGGGGAGGAGCACATGGTGGTAGAATTTCTGGTAAAGGAATACTTAAAACTGATAGCCTTGATTTTAAAGATGTATACTTTGTCAATGAGTTAAAACTAAACCTTTTTAGTGTCTCACAGATGTGTGACAAAAAGAACTATGTCTTTTTTACTGACATTGAATGTCTTGTCTTATATCCTAATTTTAAGTTGCCTGATGAAAGTCAGATACTTCTTAAAATTCCTAGAAAGGACAACATGTACAGTTTTGATATGAAGAACATTGTTCCTAAAGAGAGTTTAACTTGTCTTGTTGCAAAGGCTACATCAGATGAATCAATGCTCTGGCATATGAGGCTTGGTCATATTAATTTTAAGAACATAAACAAGCTTGTTAAGGATAATCTTGTAAGAGGATTGCCTACAAAATGTTTTGAAAATGACCGAACTTGTGTTGCTTGTCTTAAAGGGAAGCAACACAGAGCTTCTTGTAAGCCCAAAGTTCTGAATCCAGTTATTAAGCCTTTGTTTATGCTTCATATGGATCTGTTTGGTCCAACCTTTGTGAGTAGTTTAATGCATAAGAAGTATTGCTTAGTAGTCACTGATGATTATAGTAGGTTTACTTGGGTTTTCTTTTTAACAACTAAGGATGAAACCAGTGAGATTCTCAAGAACTTTATCAAAGAAATAGAAAACCTAGTGGATAAGAAAGTGAAAATAATCAGAAGTGATAATGGAACAGAATTTAAGAATAAAGTTATGGATGATTTTTCTAGAGAAAAAGGTATTAAGAGGGAATATAGTATAGCCAGGACTCCTCAGTAAAATGGTGTGGCTGAGAGGAGGAATAAGATACTAATTGAGGCTACTAAAACCATGTTAGCTGACTCTAAGTTACCTACCACATTTGGGCTGAAGCAGTTAGTACTGCTTGCTATGTACAGAATATGGTCTTAGTAGTCAAGCCTCATAAGAAGACACCTTATGAACAGTTTAAAGGTTTTAAACCAGCTCTAAGCTTTATGAGACCATTTGGATCTCATGTTACCATTCTTAATACTTTAGACAATTTAGGCAAGTTTGATGGCAAAAGTGATGAAGGTTTCTTTGTTGGATATTCTTTGAGTAGTAAAGCTTTTAGGGTATACAACACAAGAACCAGGAGGGTAGAAGAAAACTTGCATATTAGGTTTTTAGAGAATAAGCCTATGATAGAAGGGAATGGTCCAAAGTGGCTGTTTGATATTGATTCTCTAACCTAATCTATGAATTATGTACCAATTACTGCAGGTACAATCTCAAATGAATCTGCAAGTACACAAGAAGAATTTAATGCAGGTACATCTACTCAAAAAGAAGAAATCAGTCAAGATTGCATTGTGATGCCAATTTGGAAAGATGCTTCATACTTTGATTCACCTTCCAAGGATGTTGGTAATGGTGAACCAAAATCTACTGCTGATGATCAAAAGCAGGTTGAAGATGGTCCAGATAATGAGAATGATGAAAAAGATAAGTATGAAGATGATAGCAGTCCTAAGGAAGTTAATACTGTTGGACAACATGTTAATACTGCCAGTCTAAAAGTTAATACTGGTCATTTTAAACTTAATACTGTTGATCCATCAGTTAATACTGCTAGTTCATATGATCCAGATAGCCCTAAAGACATGTTCAAAATAGGAGCTAGTCATACACTTGAAGCCACTCATGTTGAGTTCTTCAGTGATGAAGATGAACCAGAAGTTGATTTGGGGAACATCACTAATTCCTATACAGTTCCAACCACTCCCAATACAAGAATTCATAAAGATCACCCAATTAAAAATGTGATTGGTGATGTGAAGTCATCTGTTCAGACAAGAAGAATGACAAAACCTACTTCTGAACAAGGGTTTCTCAGTGCTGTTTATCAAGAGAAATCACATGACACTCTGAATACTTGTTTATATGCTTGTTTCTTATCCCATTGAAACCCATAAGCATGCTAAAGCTCATCTGAGTCATCTGAGTGGAAGCAATGCAGAAGAACTTATGCAATTCAAAATTCCAACAGGTTTGGATACTTGTGGATTTGCCTATTGGGAAGAGGGCCATTGGAACAAAATAGGTCTTCAGAAACAAGAAAGATGAAAGAGGGATTGTGATTAGGAATAAAGCAAGGTTGGTTGCACAGGGTCATAGACAAGAAGAAGGTATAGACTATGAAGAAGTTTTTGCTCCTGTGGCAAGAATTAAGGCAATAAGATTGTTTTTAGCCTATGCTTCTTTTATGGGTTTTCTGGTATATCAAATGTTTATGAAGAGTGCATTCTTATATGAAACTATTGATGAAGAAGTTTGTGTTACTCAACCACTAGGATTTAAAGATCCTGACAATCCAGACAAAGTTTACAAGGTGGTCAAGGCACTTTATGTATTGCATCAAGCACCAAGAGCATGGTATGAAACCTTAGCTAACTATTTATTGGGCAATAGGTTTAAAAGAGGGAAGATAGATCAGACATTGTTTATCAGGAAGCAAAAAGGAGATATTTTGCTTGTACAGGTTTATGTTGATGACCATTACTTTGGCTCTACAAACAAGGAGTTTGTTACCGCATTTGAAGAAGAGCTTATTAGGATAAGTATCATATAGTTCTAAGGGAGAATCTTACTTTCTTCTTAGGATTACAGGAAACACAAAAGGAAGATGGAATATTTATCAGTCAGGATAAATATGTAGCTGAGATTTTGAAGAAATTCAACAACACTGATGTGAAGTCTACTTCTACTCTAGTTGATTTAGAAAAGCTTTTAGTCAAAGATAGAGATGCTGATGATGTTGATGTACATCTCTATAGATCTATGATTGGGTCCTTGATGTATCTTACAGCATCTAGACCAGATATCATGTTTGCAGTATGTGCATGTGCCAGATTCCAAGTTACTCCAAAGACATCACATCTCTTAGCTGTAAAGAGAATTTTTAGATATTTGAAAGGCAAACCAACTTTAGGCCTTTGGTATTCTAGAGATTCTCTATTTGAACTAGTTGCTTATACTGATAGTGACTATGCTGGAGCCACTCAAGATAGAAAGTCAACAACTGGAGGTTGTCAGTTTTTTGGAAACAGGTTTATATCTTGGAAGTGCAAGAAGAAATCTGCGGTTGCCATCTCTACAACTGAAGCTAAATATGTGGCTGCTGCTAGTTGTTGTGGACAAGTACTCTAGATTCAAAACCAATTACTGGATTATGGGTATAATTTCATGAATACTATGATTCATATTGATAATAACAGTACTATCTGCATTATTGAAAATCCTGTTCAACATTCTGAAACAAAAAATATAGAGATTAGACATCATTTTATTAGAGATTGCAATGCTAAAAAGTTAATTCAAATGATTAAAATTGATACTGAACATAATGTTGCAGATCTTCTTACAAAAGGTTTTTGATGCGGAAGGTTTCAGTACTTGGTCTCAATTATTGGAATGCATAATCCTTAATGTTAAACTCTTTTTGTCTTATGTAAAGTTGTAAAGGTTTAGAACTCGTTAGTTGTATCCATTAGTACTAGCTAAGTATAGACTGGTACTGACAGATAGACTTAATCTGTTAGTATAAAACTGCTAGCAAAATTAATAATGCTAAACAAGAAAATGCGTTGGAATGTGATTTTCTTGGTTTTTGGACTAACACTTGCCAGGATAAGCAAGCAGTAGATTAAATTTGAATGATACCAATTATGAAGTTTTGCTATAAGAGATACTGCTGATTGCTGACCTCTAAAGTATTGTTTGAGGAGAGGTTTAACAGTTCTTAACTTTTATTCATGGGTTATGCATAAATATGGATCCTCATGAATTCTCACATGTCTATCTAGTTGTTTCTAGTGCGCTTGTGATGAATAGAGGTATGTTTTTATATAATTATTAAAGACAGAGTTAAAACTGTTAAGGAATATATTAATACTGCTATATACAGTTAAAGCATGGATGGAAGGATATGTAATATCAAAAGTGTGTTAAAAAGAATCAAAAACATCTAGGCATGTCAAAAGAGGTCGGGACACCAAGATACCTCAGTCTAGTGGTCCCCCTGTAAAGGTTGGTGATGAGGCTGTCCATAAGGAGTTGGGTGACAGAATGGAAAGGGCTGCCACTACTGCTTCTAGCTTAGAAGCAGAGCAGGACAGTGGTAACATCAATAAGACCCAATCCATGGCAACACTTAATGGATCAAGTCCTTAGGGAATTGGTTCAGGTAGTGGTCCCAGGTGCCAAGATACCATATTGGGGGGTGTAGATGCTCAAACTAGGTTTGAGACTACATCTAAATAGTCCAATGATCCACCTCTCTCAAGAGGTTACACACTTGGAAGTGGGGAGGACAGTCTGAAACTATTGGAATTGATGGCAAATTGTACAAAATTGTCTGAATTGGTGAGAAAAAGAATAGAGAGATTAAGTGAGCTGAAAAACAGAAAGAGAGTTGTGTAATAAAAATAGAAAGAGTGAATTGGTGAGCAAAAAAAATTGAGAGATATTGTGAGAGCATAAAAACAGAAAAAGAGATTGTGAGAGTCAATATTTGGTGATGGTACTGGTATCTCAATGTTAGCACTGCTCGGCATTACTTAGTACTGCTGGGCATTACTGAGTACTGATAGTCATATTTTAGTACTGATGGGCTTAGAGTTAGTACTGCTAGGCTAATATTAGTACTGCTGGGTGATCGTTAGTACTGTTTGAGCCATAACAGAATTTCCTTCTCTAAATATAGTCGTTGTGAAATTTCTGCCAACTACTTCATCTATAGGTTTGACTAATTGGAGAATTCATGATCTTTCTATATAAACATAATATTTCTTCAAGATAAGTACAAATCTTTTTTAGTCGGTCCAATTAAAAACCTTAAAAACTCTCTCATATCTCAATTCCCTCTACAAAACACTTATACTCTCTCCCACGATCATATCCCAGAACCTTAATTAACTTTATCTTTATCCAATGGTGAATTTAGAATTTTGCGATAAGCATAACATGGTTGCATACTTAGAGAAGTCAGAAGGAAGTAAGGGGTTTCATGAAATCATTGATTTTCTCTTTGCAAGTCACATCCACTATGCCCTCATTGCAAGTCCAACCATTTATACTTCTCTTATTGAACAATTTTGGCAAACTGCTGCTTTATGCATAATTGATGATAGAGTATTGGGTATTACAGCAACCATTGATAGAAAGGTCAAGATAACAGTTTCAGTTCTGAAGGCATTCCCTCTCTCCCTACTGCAGAAATCTTTAAGCAATTGGCTCTTATGGGGTATGTAACTACTTCTAATAGTCTTACTTTTCAAAAGGGACACTTTTGCCCATAGTAGAAGTTCTTCATTCATACCATACTCTACTGCTTGAGTCCTAAAAGGACTGCTTGGGAGCAGTTTAGTAGCAACATAGTTACTGCTATCATATGCCTGGCAACAAACAGGACTTTTAACTTTTCAAAATTTATTTTTGATGCCATGGTAAAGAATTTGGATAGCATACACAAGTTTTTGATGTATCCTCGATTCATACAAATCTTTTTGAACAAACACCAAAGACTTCTTTTCCCTCACACAAGAACCTATCCTACTCCTTCCCTTACACACAAACTGTTCAACAACATGAAGAGAGTCTCCAAGGGATATTCTGGGGTGATTACTCCATTGTTTGACACAATGCTAGTTCAGCCTCAAGGTGAAGAACCATCTATCCAAACCACTCCTAAGACACCCCTTTCTAAAATAACATCTTCACCATCCTTATCATCCCATCACACATCAATAAGTGCCCCATCCACCTCACAACCACCCATCACACCTATTGAGGAGGCTGCTCTAATACCCCATGAATCACCTCTCCATAGTGTTCACTCACTTGGACATGATAAGGGCAGTATGCAACAACATGAATTGATGGATTTGGTTACTAAGTTAACAAATAAAATTGGAGTTTTGGAGAAGGACTTGCAGTAGACAAAGAAGACTTATAGTACTGCTCTTACAAGACTCATCTCAAAAGTGAAAAAGTTGGAGAAAAATGTTATTTCAGAGGATGAAGATGTTGCAGAGGATTCTTCTAAACAGGGGAGGAAGATCTCTGATATTGATACATATCCCACAATCTCATTGGTACAACCTCAGCAAGACATGGAATATGATTTTGATGCTACTGCCAGTATACATGTTACCACTGTTGGGCTGGAGATTAGTACTGCCAATATAACAGTTAGTACTGCTGATGCAACAGTTACCACTGCTAGTGCTTCTATTAGTACTGTTAGCCCTCCAAGAGTTTCTACTGCTGAAGACATTAGTGGTGCTGAAACACTAGTCTATATTAGGAGGAGTGTATCAAAAGCAAAGGATAAAGGAAAAGCCATTATGCAAGAATCTAAGCCACCAAATAAAATCAAGAAAAGGGTTCAAGTTCAAATGAGCATTGATGAAGAATTAGCTAAGAAGGTGTTTGAGGAAGAACAAGCTAGATTCAATGCTGAACAAGAAGCTAGATTTAAGGCAGAACAAGAACAAGAAAGGATTGACTTTGAAACAGCCTTGGAATTGCAAAAGCAATTGCATGAAAGAGAAGAAGTTACAGCTAAAGAAGCTCATGATATTGATTGGAGTGATCCTTATGTGTTAAGATACCATGCTCTTCAGAATAGACCTTTCTCTGTAGCTGAAGTCAGGAAGAACATGTGCATGTATTTGAAGAATCAAGGTGGATACAAGATGAGTCACTTCAAGGGAATGAGTTATGAAGAAATAAGACCTATATTTGAAAGAGTATGAGATTAAATTCAATCTTTTGTACCCATGGATTCTGAAAAGGAAAAAGGTAGTGAAAAGAAAACTGGAGGAAGAAGAAAGAAATCACTTGCTAGGAAAAGAGCAAGAGAAACTCTTAGTGAAGAAAGTGCTAAGAAACAGAAGTTAGAAGATGATGCTGAGAAAGAAGAACTTCAAGTTTACTTGAACATTGTTCCAGAAGAAGAAAGTCTTGATGTTGAATCATTAGCAACAAAGTATCTAATAGTTGACTGGGAGACACAGATTCTAGCAAATGATAAATACTATTATCAAATCAAAAGAGCAGATGGAAGTGTTAAACATTACAAGATATTTAGTGCAATGCTTTATGATTTTGATAGGCAAGATGTGCTGGAATTGTACAGATTGGTCAAGGATAGATTTCAGACAGCAAGTCCAGAAGGTTATGACTTATTGCTTTGGGGAGATCTGAAGACATTGATTGAACCAAATGAAGAAGATGAAATATGGAGAAATCAACAAGACTAAACTACAATCTCATCGAAATAAACTAGAAGTTACATTAACTTTTTGCGCGCCACTCGGAGTTCTGTAAACTTTAATGGACACTGGTTTAAGTGATATCACATGATGGTTTTTGAAAGACATATCCCCGTCACAAGAGAAACCCGTGTCTCAAAAATGTTACGTAGAAATTCGACTTCTGAAGTAATCATCAAATGAAAATGTGTTATTAGCACCATCGCAGGTCTTTACACTCTCAAGTCACAAGTACAGCACAATAACAGAAAGAATAGTTTGGCAGCAATCCTCAGCAGACCAGACTAGAAGATTTGATTCATAAGAAACTTGAGATTGAGGACAGGTAAACATCACAAGATCTTTAAAGTTGAGGGAAGGAATTGTTTAGGAATAAATCTTTAACTTCTAGTTCACAAGAACTTAGTTAACTTCGCTCAAACATATAACTACCATACTAACTGGTTTAGTACTGCCAAAGAAATTATATGCCCATAACAAACTTAATACTGCAGCATGAAGACATACAACTGCCAAAGATTAAAGACTTTGTAAATGTGATATGTAGGAATGATTTAATATATATCTTATATATTTAGAAATACGTAGATATCTTATATAAGAGTTAGAAGATTCGTTTATCCTTATAAAGGACTCCTTGTGTAATAAAAAGGATATCCCTAGTTTTTTGATTCGATAACATCGACATGATTTTGATAGATACATTCATAGCTTCAAGGTTGTAAACCCTAGTACTAGTGAAGAGTACTCGTATTATTTATTATAATAATATTAAAGCTTTTTGGTTAATATTCATTGTTCATTCTACTGCATCATTGTTACTATTCTATTGCTTTACTTCTAAATACTAAAGAGTAGATCCCGCATACTCTTAGTATCAACAAAGTTTCTAAGCATAGTTGTGTTGAATCTATTCAATACAACTAACCCTTTACAAGGTTTGCAAAATCTAGCAGGGATCAACAAGAATGAAGTATAATTCACGCATTACTCATTTTATTTGGTGGAGTAAGGAAGAAAAATCACACTCATAGCTCAGTCGTGACTGAATTCGTTACCATAGGCTTGTACGAGAAACAAAACTCCACCGACGTGGCATAAGCACTAAGTGTACATATCAAAAAAAGCATTTATCGGGTTGTTTAGGATTTGGGTTTAGTGGGTACGGATAAGGCATGGGAATGTATGTATAATGAGGTGTGTATCCAAATAACATAAAGTCAAAAAGTCTACAAACCAAGCGTCGCCTAGCTACCACATTCCGCTATCCATGTGAATTTTGAACGATGATGCACTTTTTATTTTTTTTCTGTGTCACGACTTAGCACATTGGCTAATTGATACCAATGTTCTTCTTCTTCCTTCATCTTCATAATAATTAGCACATTGGCATTATTCATTTTTTTCATATCATAACATTCGACTAACCTTCAGTCGACGATCATCATATACTTTTAACAAACCAAATGTCATAAGACATGGAGTTAGCAACTTTCTCAAAATTCATAAGGATTTCCCACATAACAACCATCAATCCAAGTAGCTAGCAACCAACCAATAGACTTTAAATATGGTAAGGCTAGGCTAAATGGTGTATATTTCTCTTTCTAGTGGATTTATCGATTAAGAACGGGATGGTTCAACATGTTTTTCTAAGGTATCTAGTGCTAAAAGTGAGCACTAATAAATGGGTTCCAAGTGAGTGGGTAACTAACCGAGGTGGCTAGCTAAAAAGCATGTAAGCATAAACATAAAGCCTTTTGGTTTATCTGAATTTCCTTCTTTATCACACACATACACTTATTATCAGACAAGTGTGATCGTACTGCGGATTCGTAATGATTTACATGTACAAGTTCTAGAACAAATAAAATCACCGGCACACTCATGGCAAAAAGATTAAGCATATAAGATGTATGCTACATAAGAAATAGGCTCAAATCCTCACGATTTAGTGGAAAGGGATATAATGTGCTAGCAAATGTTATCGATCCCAGAATTGACACATCTTAATTTTTCAAAATTACAGATTTTACCAGTGGATTGATCTAGTTATTCTAATATATTATTCTAAAAGCGTGAAAACAACTAGATCATAAGGGCAAACATGTATACAAAATTTTAAAAATTAGCCCAAAAATATATGAAAATTTTAAAAATCGATCTCATTTCTCATTTTCCCTATTACTCTCCCCCCCACACACACTTAAGTTTAGCATTACACTCAATGCGACAAAACGAAATAAAGCATAGAGAAATAAGAGAAAGAGAAAACCAGACATCCGGGCATAGAAATAACAATCGAGCTTCATACGGTCTTCGCATCTCATAATCATCACCTGTATTAATCTTATACAAACAAAACACGAAATATGGAATTCACAATATTTTTGGATTTTTGATATATTTTTTAGAATAAAAGAAATGCTACACCCCCACACTCAAGCTTGAACACGGGTTAGATAAAATTAAGGCGTAAACATAGAAAATTAACCAAGAAATAAAATGAAATACTTAAAAACACACGGGTTGCCTCTTAAGAAGCACTTATTTTATTTACGAGTCATCAGCCGGACTCGTACTCCTTCTTCATTTTTCTTTTTATTTTGATGAAGTGAATTTCGTCGTTCGACAACTCATTCAATTGCTCCTCATCATGGTAGAGTTTAATACGGTGTCCATTAATAATAAAACTTCCTCCGTGTTTGTTGTATAACTCAACATATCTGGATGGAAAACCATGTTTGACTATGAATGGTCCGTACCATTTAGATCTAAGCTTAGGAGCTTTGAATTTATACTTTAAATTGAATAAGAGAATTTTTTTCTCCAACTTTGAATTCTTTGCGGATTCTAAGCTTCTTATCATGATAATCTTTGGTTCGAGCTTTGTAGAGCTTAGAATTCTCATAAGCTTGGAGTCTTAGTTCATCGATTTCATGCAATTGTAAGAATCATTTTTCTCCAGCGATTTTGAGATCGGGGTTACAGCTTCTTTAGGCCAGTAGGCACGATGTTCGATTTCGAACGACAAATGACATGTTTTTCCATACAACAACCGGTATGGTGTTGTCCCAATTGGAGTTTTGTATGCCGTACAGAATGCCCACAGAGAGTCATCAAGTTTTCTCAACCAAACAGAAGGATTGTCTTTAACCGTTTTTTCGAGAATTCTTTTTCATGCTCAGTTGGTATTTTCAACTTGACCACTGATTTGTGGATGATAGGCTATAGCGAAGCGATGATGAACTCTATATCGCTTCAAGATCTTCTCCATTTGTTTGTTACAGAAGTGAGTACCTCTGTCACTGATTAGAGCTTTTGGAATACCAAAACGAGAGAAAATCTTCTTCATAAAATTTACTACAACTCGTGCGTCATTGGTGGGTAAAGCTTCTGCTTCCGCCCATTTGGACACGTAATCAATAGCAACAAGAATATATTCGAATTTATGGGATTTAGGGAATGGCCTCATGAAATCAATTCCCCATATGTCAAATATTTTACTGACATGAATGTTATTTTGAGGCATCTCATCTCTTCGTGAAAGGCTACCAGAACGTTGGCAGACATCATAGTTTTGAGCGAGAGTGTGAGCTTCTTTGAAAATCGTTGGCCAATAGAAACCATCATCAAAAAGTTTTTTCGTTGTGGTGGAAGGACCATAGTGTCCCTCAGTCTGGCCATGATGGCATGCATCGAGAATTTTTTTGGTCTTAGAACCATAAACGCATCTCCTGATCATCCCATCTGGGCACATCTTAAAAAGATATGGTTCGTTCCTGAAATAATGTTTCAGGTCTAAGAAGAATTTGCATCCTTGGGCATAAGTTAATCCTTTTCTGAGAATTCTTCCAACGAGATAATTTGCGAAATCTGCGAACCATGAAATTTCTTCATCGGTTGATACATTCATGAGGGTTTCATCAGGGAAATTATCTTCAATGTATTCATCCCATAATTCCTCCAGATTTAGATTTTCAAGACGCGATAAGTGGTCTGCCGTGATATTTTCTGCTCCTTTCTTGTTTTTGATTTTGATATCAAATTCTTAGAGTATTAAAATCCATCAGAATTTGTCGAAGGCAAAAACTACGACAAGTTGCTCTTTCTCAGTACTCGTATAATTTTTTTGTGCGTTGTTGAGAGTTTTGCTGGCGAAATGGATAGGACGGAAATGTTTTCCTTCGCGTTGCCCAAGCACAGCTCCAACGGCGAAATCGCTTGTGTCACACATAAGTTCAAACGGTTGCGACCAATTTGGTGAAACCATAATCGGTGCATTTGTTAACTTTTCTTTGAGTGTTTCGAATGCTTTGATGCATTCTTCATTGAAATCAAAGACTGCATCTTTATGAAGAAGTTTTGTTATCAGTCGATAATTTTTTGAAAAATCTTTGATGTATCTACGGTAGAATCCTGCATGTCCTAAAAACTTTCAATCGGCTTTTGAACTTTATTATGTGGTTGGGAGTTTTGTTACACATCAACTTTGCCTTTCGAGCCTCTAATCCTCGGCCTTGAAACATTGTGACCAAGCACAATTCATTCGTCACATGAATATGACATTTCTCCCAATTGAAGCACAAGATGAGGCTTTATTTTCATTGATGAGCATATTCAAGTTTGGCTAAACAAGACTCTATGAATCTCTAAATAACGAAAACAGTCATACCATGAAAACTTCCATGTGTATACTTCAAGCATGTCTTAAAAAAGGGCGCATCAAAGCACCTTTGAAAGAGTTGCTGGTGCATTGGCAAAGACCAAAAGGCTACACCTGTAGGTGTAAGTTCCATAGGGATCCATGAATGTTGGTACTTCTTCTTGATCTGGAGCGGGCTTCGATTGAAATTTAAAAATATCTAGAAAATCTATGAAGAAAATAAAAGAATTTGTTCCCCACTAGCCTTTCCAGCATTTGATCCATGAATGTTAGAGGAAATGATCTTTTCGGATGGCTTCGTTTAGTTTGTGGTAATCAATACAAACACGCCAACTAGTGACAGTTCTTGTAGGTACAAGTTCATTCTTTTCGTTTGTCACAACGGTCATTCCTCCTTTCTTCGGTACACAATGGATAGGAATCACCCAAGACAACTCGATGTGTAAATATACCGATGCATCTAAAAGTTTGATAATCTCTTATTTCATTTTTGGGTTAAGTAGACGTTGTCTTTGAATGACGGGTTTGACATCGTCTTCAAAGTTGATTTTATGTTTGCAAAAATATGGGTCAATACTTGGAATATCGGATGTTTTCCAGACAAATGCTTCTTTGTGATTTTTAAGAACAGAAGCAAGACATTCATTCTCATCGTCTTTGAGCAGAGCGAGTATTACTACTAGAAAGGTTTCAATTCAAGATCGGTTGGTGGATCTTGGATAGAAGTTTTGATTCTTAAATTCTCTTCAAGAGGTAATTCTTTGAATTTGTTATTGATTTCTTCCTCTTGTTCAGGAATTTCTTCTATATCGACAACCATGAATTCTTTAAATTCCTTATCGAGAGATGTTTCATTAATTTTTTTGGTTGTACTTAAGAATGGTTCAGAATCATTTAGCAATGCATCTAATTCTTCTTCTATCACTTCATCAATAACATCCATGCGGAGCCAAAATGTCAAGCTGGGGGGAGTCATTTCATTAGAGCATGGGGAATGTATGCAAGCTTTGACTGATTAAAAAAGGGATTCTATCATCTCCAACTCTAAGATTGAGTTCTTTGTTTTTGACTTTGATGATAGCATCGGCGGTGTGCAAAAATGGTCTTCATAGAATGAGAGGGACTTTTTTTTATCTTCCTCCATTTCTAGAATCACAAAATCTACTGGAAATACAAAATTTCCAACTTGGACCGAAGCATATTTTTCGCGTAACTCCCTAATCAGATATTGGAAAGTGTGATTAACTTAAGCAATACTCAGCTTTGTAGTTTCAAAGTATTCACGAAAATTGATGTGTACAATGAATAAGGCATGAGGTTGATGCTTGCGCCAACATCGAATAAGGCTAGACATTCAACCAAATTCGAGAATGTACACGGGATCAAAAAGCTTCTAGGGTCACCTAGTTTAGGCGAGAGCTTATTTTTAATAAGCATTCTTCGTTTAAGAAGGTAGCATAGATTTGCTCCATCTTACTTTTGTTGCTCACGAGATCTTTTAAGAACTTCTCATAGTTGGGTATGCCAGCTAGGACGTCAACGAGGGGAACGTTGATCCTAACTTCTTTGATCAAATCTATAAACTTGGCATAACGCTCTTCCATTTGTTCTTTGCGTAGGCGTTGACAATATGGAATTTTTTTGTGTACGCCTTGAGCGGTGGTTGATCAGATTTGTTAGGTGTAGAGGGAGACGGTTCTTCCTCTCTTTCGACTTTGTGAGCCTGATCCTCGCTATCATTGTGTATGATAGTGTTTTTGTCATTTGGATTTTTGGGTGGATCGTCTGACTTACCATTGCGTGAGAATATGGAACTCACATGCTCATTTTGGGCAGGTGGTGGTCGGTTAGGTTTGTCATTTGATGATGAATGTTTTGGATTGGTTTGGGTATTGCTTGGAAGCGAACCATTCAGTCTGGCTGAACATTGGTCGGCGAGCCGACCAAACTTGGTCTTAAAGTCTTGAATTACAGCTTGGTGGTTCTTTAGTCCTTGTTCGACTTTGGTTTTGAGATTGAAGAATTGGTTTCTTATGAACTCGTTCGATGGTTTTTGGGCAACCACGAATTCGCGCATGGTTTTTTCAAAATCAGTTGCTTTAAATTTCTTTTCGGGTGTTGACGGAGTAGAAAGGTCATCCTCATGCGGTGTGGAGTAATGATGATTGTCTTGTAGTTGGCAGTCGCACTAATTTCTTGAATTTCTACCGCAGTAGTTTCCTTGGTAGCCTCCTCCTCTATATCCTCCATAGGCATAATTGGCTTCTTCTTCGGGTCCTCCTATTGGTTTATCATTACACTCTAATGACGGGTGAGGTCCTCCACATTTTCCACATCCATCTCGCATCTCCTTCATTTCTTCTTTGATCTCTTTGAATTACGAGTAGATTTTGGTTGTGAGAGCTTCCATCTTTTCCATGAGTTTGGAAGTGTCGCTACTTTCCGCGAAAGCAACGGTTTTACTTTGATGTTTGGCTTTCATGTCTTTTGACCAATCGAATTTCAATAATACTCGGTATTCGAGTACTTTATGGGTC